>PVIH01002781.1:0-177928 GCA_004025045.1 Sigmodon hispidus | reverse complement strand
CTCTGTCTTTGCCTGTCTACAGGAAGCCGGCTCCCCTCTTAATATATAAAGAAGGGGGAGATGTAGGGAGCCGGGAGCCCGGTCAAGCAGGAAAGACGGTGCCGGTTTCCGGTACCAAGGTGCGGCCGAGGCGATAAACAACGCTTCTGCGCATGTCCCCCGGTAAGTTTCCACTCTGTGAGCCAAGCCCTCTGACCCTGCGTCATGTCAGGCGAGAGTCTGCAACCAATCAGAAGGGGAGACATAAGAGGCTAGGGCTTGGCAGTATAAAAGCCGGCTCCTGGCAAGGGGTCGGGGTCTTCTTCCCATTTTGTAAAGAATAAACTTGCTGCAGAAGGATCCAAACTGCGTACTGCGTTCTTCTTCGCAGGCGAAGACAGGGCGCGGGACAGTCTCCAATCATAAAACTAAAGTTGAAATTGAAGAAATTTAGTGAGAACAAAGGCATGAAAGATGCCTAGAAAGGCCGAGTGATGAAGTGACAGGATGGGCTTCTCGTGTAACTCTCCTCATGCCACAGCAGAAAATGAAGAGCTTTTGAATCACCAGCATAGGATTTATTGTGATAAAATTATCATCTAAATAATTAAGGTAAAAATAAAAGAATAACTGAATACAATTGTTAAGCTTAAGAAGTTATTATGGTCTGTAAGAAAATTGTTGTTTCAAATAACATTAGAATTAAACAGTTTCTACCATGAACTATTAATTTGAATAGTAATAAAACAATAGAGTTTGAAATATGTATTATTTTTAAACAAAACCATAGCTACATAATCTTACCTCTATGTTTCTCTCTTCTCTCTCTCTCTGTTTGTCTCTCAATCTCTGTGTGTGTCTGTGTGTATATATGTGTATATGTGATGTTTGTGAATGACTACATTGGATTGCATAACTTATCAAAAACATCACCCTTGAGAAAGACTGATTTTCCTGTCTGAGCAGTCATTTATGGACCTTAGCTCTTTGCCACATAATGAATTCCTATATCTAAGGTAGATGCTACTTGAAGTGTTAAAACACAGAATACTAAAGCAATTTTTAAAACACCACTACTTATGAAATTATCAACATGACATGGTGAAAATATAACTTCAGTAAGCTGGGATTAATGGAACATGAAGGTACAAATGAAAACTTTTCTGATTACACATTCAAAAGTTTGAGAACAACAAACAGCCTACAGAATCCTGTCATATGCCTTTACATTACCACTTGGTTAATGGTCCTGCTCTACCACCAGCTTTTAATTTCATGTGTACATAAGGTATTTTATACTTATTGTCAATTATAATAAAATGAAGATTGAAAGAAATGCTTGATTCATTTTCAAAGTCTTTAAAATATTTTTTGAAGTGACTAGCCAATATTGAAAACTTGTCTAACATTTGGGAAGACACAAAAAAATCTGTATTGGTTTAATTGAATGCCAAATACTCTTTTTGAGAGGAATAAGATACATGTTTTCAAAAATTTCTTTTTCTGGCAGTTTAATATAAAATAATTAGAAAGAACACAATCTTTTTTCCATATGAAGACTAGTACAACATTTGAGATATTTGTAAATGTGGTTTTATTTTTACCTGCATATTTTGAGAGTAATACATAAAATTCCAAGTTTGAAAAATAGCTCTAGATAGTTAAGTCTATTCTTATTTTTTTCTACATCAGATGCTGTCTTAATAGAAGGAGCTATTAGGGTAAAATGTGGTCATTGAAATTAATCAATCTCTTTAAGCAATGTAAAATTAATAATAGTCTTATATATCAGTATTATAAGCAATGAACATAAAATTGAAACAGTACATAGTTCTTTATTAAATATATCCATCTAAATCTATGATAAGAGACTGACCAATCACCATTTCCTTACTAGGAGTACTAGGAGTGATTGCCTTTGTGGGACACTGGATAGCATCCAAGGTCTGCCTGCTAGTGCAGACTGAGGAGTAGGGTATGATAGAGTACACCCTGACCTATGTAGTTACTGAATAAAATTGTAGCTTTTAGACAAATCCTTACCAGAAGTCACTATATATTAGAATATAGTAATTAGCACCATTTTAAATGCACATGGGAACAAAAGTCATTCTACATTTTTGGTAGAAAACAACCATCATCAATTCATCACAAACTGTGAGGTACTGACAAATAACTTCTGTGTCCAAAAAAAATATTGTCATTGCTGAATTAACCAAATTCAGCCAGGACACACTGAATATATGGCCATACAAAAACACTTTAGAAATTAAAAAAAAAAGGACTATAAACTTACTGAAAATATCAGACTAGCAGTGTAACCCTCTGTCAGTATACTATAATGAAAGAGACACCTACAAGTGAAGTACATTGGCATCCACCAACTGTTAATGTGCAAACCATCTTTTCCATGTAATGTGATTGACAAGTAAGGAACTCCAGATTCTGTCAGCTCCTATGCTTGATGTTGCTCTCTTAAATTGCCATTTTGTGTCAGGGACCAAGATCCTGGCTTGAGCCTCTAGGCCTCTGGCTAAAGGCCACCATGGAAACTTACTAAGGAACCAACCTCTGAGCTGGAATGACCCTGAGTAAAATAGATATTCTCTTGAGTAAAATACATGTTCTGGTTTACTTACCAATAACAGAGAGATAGCTCTGAAGAATAGAATAACATGAACATTCTGTGGCTAGTTTACCTAGCAGCCCTCCTGATAACAGAAAGTTAGCCCTAAAGAACAGAATAATAGAAACATTCTATGGTTAGGTGACCTAGCAACCATCCCCTGAAGCAAGACCAGTCACCTTTTTACCCTGCCAATATCCTGCCTCCCCTAACCAGCTTCCTGCAGATGTTTGAAGACTGCCCCCTCCACATATTCTGCTTTAGGACTATATAGGCATATATGAAATTGGAATAAAATTGCAGCTCAAAAAAGCACCCATTTGTCCTGCTACCTTCTTCGCGTCTCCCTTTCCCATCATTCTCTCTCTCTCGTAGGTGGTCTCCCCTGTTGACGTCCTGCAGGTCACAGCAATTCTGGAGCCTGATCTTGAATGGACTCTTCTAGCTGGAAGCAGAACTCTGAATGTTTTCCTTAGTAAATACTCTAACTGGCAACTATCTTTACACTCCTATCAGCTCACAATTTCTCCTTTACTATGATATTTTAATTCTTACACAACCATTAATCCTGTATGTATTTAAATTTTTCAATGAGGAAATATAATGTTGGATCTGTTGTAACTATGGATTTATCTGCTGTGATAAACAAAATAACTAAAAGCAATTTGGGAAGGAAAGGATTTTAATTAACCACACAAATCTTAGGTGACACTCCTGAGGGAAATCATAGAAGAAACTCAAGGCAGAACCCTGAAGGCAGAAATCAAAGCAGAAGAAGGAGAGGAATGCTGCTTATTTAACTTGTACAATTTGTTTTCTTAGTAGGCCCACCTACTCAGGACTACTTTCTCATGCACAATGGACTAGAATATCCTATATGAGTTATCAAGAAAATAGATACCCGACAGACCTGCTTAAATGGTAGTCTATGGACGCCTTTTCTCAACTGAGGTTTTTGTTCCCCAAGGAGTCTAATTTATAATAAATACAAAACTCCATATTTGTCTAGCACAAGGTCACAGAATTAATAATAAGAATATTTGCAATAAAATGACATGGAATGTCAAAGATCAAGTTTTTCTAGTATAATCAACGGTATTTGAAAAATTAAGACCAACAAACTGTACCTAGCTCATGAGTTCATTATTATTTAATAAATACTGACAAGGTAAAAGTGCAATTACAGTTATAGCTGTCTGTGACATAAATCACTTATGTAAGACATACACCAGGCATGAAGATCTAGTGAGAAAAAAATGTAAATAAATCAGTAACATACTATTATAATGAAATTATTATCAGTCTTGAAAGTACTTATTTGCAACTTGGTTTAAGTTGTAATCATTAAATGTTACTGTTAACCAGAAATAATTAGAAGAGAAAAATATTGGAAAGAAAATGTACATGTAGAATAAAGTGTTTAAAAAGAAAATGTACATGTAGAATAAAGTGTTTAAAAAGAAAATGTACATCGCTGAAACCAAGGACACATGTAATTTTTCTCTTCCTTCCCCCTCCCTCCCTCTCTCTTTCTTCCTTCCTTTTTTCATTTGTCTTTCCTTTTTCTTTCTTTGCTAGCAGGATCTAAAATAAATTTTGATAGTTTCATTTTAAGAGATAATCTAAGACACCCAGATATTTTAAAAAGTTAGATATAAGCCTGGTGATATTTTACACTTCTTTTTCTAAGGAAAACCACAAAGGTAGCAATGAGAAAACTGTAATGAAGCCACTTAAAGTATAAAGTTTGTTCAGTTCCTACAATACCTCATTACATAGTATTATTAAGAAAGGAAAGAATACTGGAAGTATATACATGGTATTTTGTTTTGTTTTTGTTTTTTTTTAAGACAGCTTGTCATCATGTAGTACTATGTAGCCTGGCAATGGTTTTAGAGATAACTCTACCTTCAAATTCACTGAAATCTTCTTTCCACTGCTGTCTCAGTTATTTGCATCAAGTTCTGCATCACCATACCTAGTTTGGAAGAAGATTGGTTCTCAAACACCTGACATAAACCCCAGTGAGTAGTGGTTTTGTTGTTGTCCTGCCTATTTGGCCTTTGACTCTAGGCAATCTCTTGGGTATTGTCATGAGCAAAATCCCGGGCACTCCCCAGTGGTCAGCTGGAGACGAATTGGACAGAAAGCTCAGACACTCAATGGCGGTTCAATAACCTTTTACTGATGCTTATAATATGCAAAATACACAATCCACATCAAATATATTAGTCACACATTAATATAATCATACAACCTTTTCTCGCCGCTTGTGTCCGCGCTTTCTGTCAGCACCCGCCAGGGTGAATGTAGCCGGGGCCTCAATCGCTGGTTCCAGCAGCAATTCGCTCAGAGCCTTGTCTCCTCCGTGCCTAGGATATAGGGTCTGGTCCTTCAGCGTCCTGGGAGTCGACCAGGGACGGAGGGAGTTTGACTGTGGAGCCTCTTCAGAGTTTCCAGGTGTTAGCCTCTGAGGGCTGGCTGGAGCCCCCTTCACTTCAGCCATGAGGCTTGGGTCAAAACTCAGCAGCTTTGGGTCTGCTCTCACTTAATATGCTAATACAGTTGCCAGGCCCCATCACCCTAGCAACTGGGTGAGGTAATCCTTCTCACCTTATCTATCCCTGCCTTTCATTCTGTAACTCCTGATAGCCAGGGTGGGCTCGGGTGGAGTACTAGGAGGGTGTCCTTCTGCTTATCTTTGTTCCTCTCTGTACCTCTATTTATGTCTTCACACATTAAATGATGTCACTCAGGCCTAGCCTAACTTGTCCAAAGGACTTCCATTTTATGCTCTTTACAGGTATCATGTAGTGGACTGTGTACTTCCTACTAGTTCCACAGAGGTTACCATTTCTACTGTTACTCTTGTTGATTGCTCACAGAGATAAAAAACCTAAGCTGAACTTTAAAAATACAGTTCTCAACATTGCCAGTGATAGATATAGGAAGCATCATGATATAAGCAGGAGTGATATTAAGAGCATGCTGGAAGATACATATCATGTCAATCAGTAATACAGCTGAATCTAGCTTGCTTCTTCTTAGAACACTGATCTCCCCAGTGTGGTATTTACCCCAGTCCATCTTAGAACATTAACAGTTATTGATCTTTAACAAATCATCCTGTCAAATCTCACATTTAACCATGACAAAGAAAACCCTTATGTCTAATCCCAAATCTATTCTTTGTATAAAAATCTCAAAATCATGCATAAATTAAAAACACAGCTCTCAATGTTAAGGTTTGTGACAATAATTACAAAGTAGGAAATCAACCAGTATTGTTCAAACTTTTTTCCTCTATTTTTTTTTCTGTTCTTAAATAGGTATCAAAGTTATCAGGACTAGTCCAAGAATTCTTTGATGCCCTTAGTTCATTGATGTATAAGTCCCAGGGCAAAAAAGAAGATCTCTGTCTCTTTCTATGAGTCTATCTGTTTGTTTCCATAATCTTTCTCTTGCTCTCTCCCTCTTCATCTCTCTTTAGCAGCCTTCTTGTATTACTGATTTCTTTATTTGTCTACCACATGCCTTGTTATAGGTAAAACTGTTTGCTTTTCTATAAATATTTTTAAAAGCTAAATATATTGTCACTGAAGCACATTTCTCCTGAGAGTTGGTCATTCTATGAACCCATTGGTCATAATACATTTCTCCAAAATTTCCTCAATTTTATGAAAACCAGTGCAATAACTTAACTAGAATAGTATTAATTTTATGAGGAAATATTTGTAATGATCTTTAAGAGCACAAACCTGAGTTTTCAGATCTAGAGTACTGAGGAGAAGGAGAATATAAACTGGAATTGCAAGGTATACTGAACTATGGGCCTCAGAAAAAAGAAACAATCCCTTTTCTTCATTTTTTTTTTATTGCTCTAAGATGTCAGTGGAGAAGTTAACAGATTCCAGCACCTGGGTCACTCATCATGAGAATTCCTCTCTGGGATCAGGGTCAAACCCAAAGGTCTGATCTTAGCCTCTTGCCAGCAGAGAAGCCCTAGGTATTCACTGTGATGGGCCTCCTCCAGCGACTCCTAAAAGAAGGGATCATGAATGGCTGGGTCCTGCCTCCAGGGCAAACTGAGACATCAGAAAAGGATTGAGGCCTTTGAAACTTAGACTTTTGTCCAAGCAGAGACAGAGATCAAGCAGAAAGCTTGCTCATAACAGATAAGAGACACACAAACTTTCTAGCCACAATGGCCTAGGAGCTAAAAAATTTTAAATCACTGAAGCCATAGGCAGACACCAGTGCAAGAATACATATGACAACATAAAATCAACAAGGCAGCACCAGAAGAAACTGGTGGTTCTACAACTATAAGACCTGAAAAGAGCAATGAAGAGGAAATAAAAGGAAACAAGAGCAGAAACATCTTTTTGAAGTTCATTGAAGCCTTAGAGGACAATACAAAAAATTCCCTTAAAGAAATAGAAGAAAATACAAACAGAAAAGATGAAAAAAATCCATGAAAGAAAACCAAGAAAAGGAAAACCAAAAAAATAAAAAAAAAAATTCCAGGAACTAAAATTTGAAATAAAAGTAATAAAAAGGCACAAAATGCAGCAAAGGTAGAAAGAGAAAAATCTAAAGAAAGGAATTGGAACTACAGAAACAAACATAACCAAAAGAATCTAAGAGACGGAAGAAGGAATCTCTGGTGTGGAAGATTCAATAGAGGAAATAGATACATCAGTCAAAGAAAACACTAAAACAAAAAAAGATATAACACAAAAAGTTCAGGAAATTTGAGACAATGTGAAAAGATCTAACTTGAGAATAATAGGAAGAGAAAAAAGAAAAGATTGCCTCCTCAAAGGCACAGATAATATGTTCAATGCAATTATAGATGAAAACATTCCCCAACTTAAAGAAGGAAAAGCCTATAAAGAAAGAAGAAGCTTAAAGAACACCAAATAGATTTTTGACCCCCCACAAAAAGTCTGCTTGCCACATAATAATCAAAGCACAAAGCATACAGAACAAAGAAAAATTTTAGGAACTTCAAAAGAAAAAGGCCAACATACATATAAAGGCAGACTCATAAGAATCAAAGAATCAGAGAGTTGGTACTGTGAGAAGGTAAACAAGATAGATAAACCCTTGTCCAAACTTAACAAAAAGCAGAGAGAGACTATCCAAATTAAGAAAACCAGAAATTAAAAGGAGGACATAACAACAGACCCCCATGAAATTCAGAGAATTATCAGGTCATACTTTGAAAATCTATACTCCACAAAAATGAAAAACCTAGAAGAAATGGACAGCTTTCTGGAATGGAGCCATTTACCAAATTTAAATCAAGATCAGATTAAATATCTAAACAGATCTATAACCCTAAAGGAATTGAAGCTGTCACTAAAAACCCTCCCAAGTAAAAAAAGCTCAGGTCCGGATAGTTTTGGTGCAGAATTCTACCAGACATTCAAAGAAGAGATGTTACCGATACTCTTTAAATTATTTCATACAGTAGAAACTGAAGAAATATTGCCAAATTCCTTTTATGAGGCCACAATTACCCTAATACCCAAGCCACTCAAAGACACAACAACGAAGGAGAATTATAGACCAATTTCCATCATGAATATTGATACTGAAATTCTCAACAAAATTCAGGTAAACAGTATACAACAACATATAAAAAATATCACCCACTATGATCAAGTAGGCTTAATCCCAGAAATGCAGGGATGGTTCAACATACCAAAAAACCATAAATGCCATTGATCATCCATCATATAAAAAAAACTGAAGGGAAAAAAAAAAAACAAGCACAGTAAATAAGACAAAACAACAGCCTACAGAATGAGAAAAGATTTTCACTGAACCTATAAGTGACAGAGGACTGACCTCTAAAATAAGTGGAGAACTCAAGAAACTAAAGCCCAAAACCTTGAATAACCCAATCAAAACCTGGGTCTCAGAACTAAAAAGGGAATTCTTAGCAGAAGAATTATAAATGGCTCAATGGCACTTGAAAAATTCTCCTCATCCTTAGTCATCAGAGAAATGCAAATCAAAACAACTTTTAGATACCAATTTACAACTGTCAGACTGGCTAAGATAAAAGACACAGATGACAGCCTATGCTGGAGAGGTTGCAGAGCAAGGGGAACACTCTTCCATGGTTAGTGGGAGTGTAAACTTGTTCAGCCACTCTGGAATGCAGTATGGTGGTTTCTCAGAAAACTGGGAATCAGTCTCTCCAGGGATACAACATTACCACTACTGGGCATATACCCTAAAGATGGACACTCTCACTCCAAAGGCATTAGCCCAACTATGTTCATAGCAGAATTATTTGTAATAGCAAGAACCTGGAAACAACCTACATACCTCTCAACTGAAGAATGGATTAACAAACTGTGGTACATCTACACAATGGAATACTACTCAGCAGTAAAAAAAATATATATATATTCTAAAATTTGCAGGCAAATGAATAATGGATTTGGAGAATAACCTCCTGAATGAGGAATCACAATCCCAGAAAGAAAAGCAGGGGATGTACCCACTCATTAATGGACTTTACTCAAAAGCAAAGCATTCCCAAGCTGCAAATCATAATCACTGAACAGCTTGGGATCTGAAACACCTTGAACTGGCACCTTGGAGCCCATTCTCTCCAGAGGAACACATGACCCAGCTTTCTGAATTGCATATCTGAATTGATTTATGGTACATAGATATTACGGTGTTCATATTGTAATTTAAAAATGGCACATCTGTGGCACACAGCTTAAACCCATACATTTCATAAAAGGCTTGGTATAAGTGTGTTTTATTTAAAGTTTCTGCTTATACTGAACAGAAAGGAAAAAGAGTCAAAAACAGTTTTTCTGGCAGCAGCATTTCCTGAGTGTGCTCTGTTTGCTGGCAGTGAGAGAGATGCAGTGGTCTTCTCTGCCATATTGAATAGCTGCCAAAAGGGGCAGAGTCAGCAATTAAAGATATACCGACATTTTAAAAGCTCTTTGGGTTAGAAATTGATTAAGGATTCTCAATAAAACAGATTTAGACTCACAAAACCTCTAAACAGGGTAAAATGTATGTAAAATACACAAAGGCTTCAGAGAGAAGAAAAAAGGGGTAAAGAAAGTCCTTAAAAAGGAAAAATAGGAATAAATGTAGATAGAAGACCACATAAGATGGCAGATAAACAGAGTCTGGATTATGCTTATTGTGTTTTCTTTTATTTTTTTAACATTTAATGAGCTAACAGCAGAAAGATGGTTGATTGCTAAGGCTGCTAAGTTGGAAAAACATATATATTTTAAAGATATCTTGATGTGAAATCTGTTTATAAGAATATGTTACTTGGGAAAAGAGTTTCTGTTTTTGTCTCCACAGCACATCAAAACCTGTGGATTGGTTCCAGGCAAATGTCCTTTCAGTTGCCAAGGCCACCTAAACATTCTCAGCTTACAAGATGCCAGTTGAGGTGATCCAGCCTCAAGACCCCATAAGATCAACAACATTCTTTTTCAGCAGGAAGTAGTAAAAGAAAGAAAGTTATGTCCAATTTCCCAAAATAATGCTTATTAATGTTTGTTTTCATTATAAATGGTTAATAGTCATAGTCAATCTTTAAAAAAAGGTGGGGAGAATATGATATAGAAATGATTAGAAAAGACAGGTTGATTTTGATTTATTGATATAAACTTAAGATCAATTTTGTTATGCTGTATGTATTTTTCTACTCTTGATTTAGGTATGATGCTGCTGTAACTCATTTAAAATTGTAATGTGTAATTGAGAAATTCAGATTAATAGTAATCTATGATAACCAAACTTATTTTCATGTTAGTTAGGTTTTATACATATACAAAGATATATTTAAATTAGATAGGTAGTCTTCAAACACTTCAAAGATATGGAGAATATAGCATTTAAAATATTTTAGGAACTTAGACTTTTCTGGACAGTGAGACAGATCTGCTTCTGGGAGCACCAATGAATTTTAGGAAAATGAGGGGCATTGATAAAACTTCTTGTGAAATTTATTTTGTGGCAACAGTTAGCCACTGGACAAGAAACTGTTCTGGTATTGACTGCTTGATAGTATACTGTATAAACTGGACATCCAGGTTCCATAGGAAAGTGACCTCTCAATGTTTCCAGAACAAGCTGAGATGGTCCTTCAGGTTCCTGCTTTGCAGAAAAAATTGTCAGGCATCCTTTTGGACACAAGAAGCAACTGACGAACTGTGCCAGATTTCCTGCGTCACTGAAAGGCATGCCAGAGACTTTGGGGCTATAGGCTGAAGATGATGTCCCAATGTTACAAAGGAACTTTGGGTGACTGTCCAGGCAGACATGTGTCATTTCTCATCTCTGTCATTTCCTAGACTTTGGAAGTTGCTTGCACTTCCTGTTTATTTAGATAATATTATATTCTTCTGTGGTCTTTGATGTGGTTGAAGGGTTAATAATTATAGGTATAGTTCTTTTTAGCTTAAAAGATATATTAGATATGAAGCTTTAGACTTACAATGATAAGGTAGATAATAGAATATTCTCTTTAATTTTGTGAATACATATAGACTGGATATTGTGACTATAATACCTGCTTGAGAGCTCTTCTGTTGTAATTTTGCTATATGGAAATTGAAACTTTCCTTTTTGATTAGACAGAAAAGAGGAAGTGTGGTAGAATATTCTCTGTATGATGTAAATAAAGTAACTAGTTTGGCCTATGTGGAACACCATAGAAGTGGGTGAAGGATCAGAGGACAGGCAGGTAAGAGGGTGGAGTTAGCCAGTCTCTTTCTGACCCCTGAAGAAGAGAGACATGTAAGGAATCCAGATACTTGATTGTGGCCTTGTGATCCACAGGCCGGGACACATGGCAGACAGATTAATAAAAATGAGTTGATTTAAGGTGAAAGAACTAGCTAGTTATGTGCTTGAGACATGGGCCAAACAGTATGAAGTTAATGTAAGTGTCTGATTCATTTCCTTGGGGGACAAAAGCCGCTGCTGCCTAGATACTAACCTCCAGCCTAAATGGGCTGGGAAAACTTACTACAACACAAGATTGTTTTAATCAAGGAAATTATCTATTTTCTCACAGCAAATGACCTTTTATATTTCATTAAGATGTGTTTTCATTCAAGATGAAATAACAAATTAAATGTGAAGTGCTCAAAATAAACATGTATAGAATCTTGGAAACGTAGTTAGAGAAAAAGTTTTGATTTAAAATATAAACATTGGGAGAAAAAAGCAATTTTATTCCTAAATATAAAAACTATACATTTTTTCATATGTTCATATATGTGCCTATTTTAACCACTTATCAATCAAAATATTAAAATTTATATAATGTATATCCTTCATAATTATTATCTTTTAATTTACATAAACTTTATGATATTAAAAAAATTAATAATAAATTTAAAACATAATAGCAATGATCAAAACCCAATGTCCCTACAACTCAATAAACTGCCATAAAATAAGAATTGGCACTCAGAACAGAAACTGTAAGGCTTCACATTCAATTTCTTTATAGTTCAATATTTTTTTTGTTATGGATAAAGTCACATTTTCTATTCATGTATATCCTAGCTCAAGGTCCCTTCTCTCTCCCACCCGCTTCAGTCACTCTCTCTTCTCCACATCTCCCCATATCCTCCCCAGCAAGGGCAGGAGGAGTTTATGCACTTATGCACTTATTGTCTGGTTTAAAGAATCTTAGTCCCTCAGTGAATACAATTGTTTGTTCTTATTGTAAAGTGATTACATAACTTAAAAAGAATAATTACACCATATGCCTCAGTGTATCATTGCAAGTACATATCAGTTTACTATTTGAAGATGAAATATGAATCCACCCAGGCAAACCTTTTGAAGCATTTAAGTTCCTAAATATGTGTAATGATATTTGTTTTCATACTGAGATATATTACATGTTTTCATATTCCTATATTCACATAGCTTATATACAGAAAAACATGATGTTCCTAGTAAAAAAAACAAATAAAAATAAATGGTTTTTACACTTAATTAAAAAAAAATCACATCAAAAGTAAACAAGATGTTTTGAATACTGCTACATTTCTTCAACTCCCAGATAAGAAAAAAAAATCTGGATTTGTTTAAGTTGCATGTGTCATCATTACTTAAATCTGAAATAATTTATTTAGAAATATGTTGACATAGGGACAGTGTCTACTAGACACAGACCTCTAAGAGCTGTAAAATCAGAATGGAAATTATGCTGCTGAACACTAAATTCAAATTAAAGTCAGTCTGAGTAAAGACTAACCTCTAGTGTTACTTACTTCCCCAGCTCATATATATTTCCCAGATTGATTTGAAGATGGATAAATATACCTACACAATTCTATAAGCATAAATTTATGTTGAAATTTAGTGATTTATTAAACAAAAAGAATTATAACTGATATGGGCAATAGTTTTATTGTTCTGAGGGGACAAAGCAGACAAATATTAATTTTATATTTGCAATAAACATGCAATTCATGAGATAAAAGGAAGAAAAAAGACATGGTATACATTTTGCAGTAGAAAATTAAAGTTAAAAAATCCATTTGAAAGGGAACTGTTTTCAAATTGCACTAAGTTAGTCAGATAAGATGTTAACTGCTGGTGACACTGACATGGGCAAAATATCTAATAGCTATCGCAGGGTGGTATCCACCTTAAACTTGACCAAATCACAGAAATCTGCAACATGTGATTTTATAAATTATTAATGATTATTATATTACTAGGACCTTTCTTCAAGAAAACTTTATAAGACAAACGATGCAAGATTTTTTTCTGTACACTGTGAATATGCTTTATTTCCATTTGTTAACAAAGGAACTGTTCCAACCTATGGCAAGGCAGCATAGAGGCAGGTCAGAAATCGAGGCACAGATAAAGGAGAAGGAGGGTGGAGTCAAGGGAAGAGTGCAGGCTGCTACCCAGAAAGCAAATGCAATGGGACACAGGCGACGCCACAGAGCCATATGGCAATATATAGATTAATCCAATGGGTTCACTTAAGTTGTAAGAGGTAGTTGGTAATGAGCCTGAGACGTAAGACAGTTTGTAATTAATATAAGTCTCTGAGTATTATTTTACAAGCTATTGCTGGATTGCAGGTAGGAGAGATTTGTCAAACTGGAAGGCCCAGATAAGACAGAATAACTTTAGGCTACAGACAAATATAAAATCATTTTAGCCTCAAGCATTTTAACATAATCTTGATTTGGGGCCTAAGATAACTGTTATATACTGCAAAACAATCAAGAGGATAGGATTTGTTTGTTTGTTTTTGAAAGCATGTATGCTTTAATCACAGATGAAGACTTAAGTTGTATTTTAGGAATTTATTCTAAATCTAAGAACTTACAAGGCAGAATGTGAAACAATGCCTAAAAATTGAAAGAACCCAGAAAAGACACTCTTAGCTAAATTAGCAAAAATACAAATACACAAATTTTGGAGATTAGTTATCAAATCTATAAATTAACAATTTCTCAAGATCTTAAGTCTAAGAAACTATGTAAAATGCTAAGTTTTCTGGATAGCTGTTCTCTTATTTGGGCATCAGAGACAGGATTTTCCTAAAGTAAGCTAGCCAGTGTGACAGACTCTGAACATGTCTTCTGGGTTTGGAGAATATATCTTGTCTCAAAAGAACAAGGCAGAGAGTGATAGAAACAGACTTGAAATCAACTTCTAGATGATTTCTAGCATCACTATGGGCCTCATTTCAGATTGAACTGGCATGAACATGTGTAGTCATATGTTCATATATATATATACCAGACCCAAATACACAAGAACATGAATACAAATATTTACATATACCACACTCACAAAAATACATTAAAAGAAAAATGTATCCCCTTCTCTTGGGGATATAAGTATAATAAAATGTATTCATCAAAATTATTATTAAAGTGATCAGAGACAAGTGATATCATTAAATAAAAGTAAATGTAAAAGCTAGAATATGAAGTATTAAAACACACAGACACACAAACACACATACAAACACACAAATACACACACACATGCTGCATGGATGAGTCATAGTGCTGAAAATCCAAGAGTAAAGTCACTCTTTACTCTTGGATTTTCAGCACTATGACTCATCAATAAAATGAAGAGGAACTAAGAAATCACACAATTTCCTGTCATTTTTTTTAACAAATCAAGGCAACATATTGAATTTTATCACTATTTCAGTCTATGCTCTAAAAGGGGTAAGATTGGTTTCATCTTGAAAGAAGAATTTCTTTCATCTCCTATATCACCTTATTGAGGTTGAATTTTGTATTGGAGATCTATTTGATCCTTAAAAAGTGCACTTGTTGGGCTATTGACTCTTCACAGTGGACTTCTGCCCAGTAAAGCAGTGAAAATAAAAGTCTCAAAAATGGCTTGTATCTGTACAACTCTGACAATATTGGATATTTCTTCTTTATAAAAACAGTCATAAGCATAAATAAGATAATTTTTTTACTTTTGATTTATATTTCCTTTATTAATCTGTGATATTGAACATTTGCATTGCATTTGTTTTTTTCTCAAAAACATGTCTAAATATTATGTGGTAACTAAAACCTTTTGATGTTCTTATGAACATTTCATTCAACCCTTTGTTGTTTTTTCTATAAAATCATAATCCAATCAAATAATCATTACCTAATAATTCATTATTATATCTATGTCAATAAAAAAAGTTTTGAAAGAAGTCTTCTCATCCTAGATATTAAATTATATAAGAAACTATTTTCTCTTAAATCTGTTTTCAATGGTGTAACATTAATCATATTTTCTATCATCTACAAGCACCCTGGATAAACAATAATCTGTTAGGCATATACTGTTGTTGAAATTCACTAAAGTTTCACTCTTTTATCTCTCAGAACCACAAATTCAATGTTCTCTTCCCTTGGAACAAGATTGAAACTTGGGCTGAGGTCCTACATATACATGCTCATTCTATTCTCATGTTTAATTAAATGTATTTAATGTTGTTAACAAATACCTGAAAATTTACATGTTGATAACATGCTTGCAGTGTTTTTATATACATTGTTTAGTGCTATGTGAGATTAAATATACATGTCTCCTCAAATGCTTAGCAATTATTGATGACCAAAAGCTGTCAGGACTCTTTCTTGTAGCTTTTAAATGTATACAAAATATTATTGCTACCTACAGTTGCTCTGCTGAACACCTTACTTTTTATGACCTTTACCTTACATACATATTTTATTTTGTACAACATCTCCACTGCTGCATAAACAGAATGGAAACAAACATAGCTTTTGGAGATAGGAAAAACAGTATTGGTTTGACTTTTTTTTATTATGAATAAAGTAATATTTTTTGTCTGTGTATATCCTTGTTCAAACTCCTTTTCTTCTCCCACTCCTTGCAGTAACTCTCTACTTTCTATTTTTTTTCAATGTATCTGGATTTTTTTTAGTGCAAACAAACTATTTCTAATCATGGAATTCATAAACAGGGAATCCATGTCACAGATGATCAATTACTGGTGTCTTAGTTAGGGTTTACATTAGCTGTGAAGAGACACCATGAGAACTGCAACTCTTATAAAGAAAACATTTAATTGAGGGTGGCTTGATTATAGCTTCAGAGTTTCAGTCCATTATGATTATGAAAAGGAGGATGTGGTATTAGAGCTAGAGTGCTATATCTTGCAGGCAATAGGAAGTTGAATGACTGTCACACTGAGGGATGCTTGAAGAAAAGAGACCACAAACACAGTGACATACTTCCTCCAAGAAGGCCACATCTCATAATAGGGCCACTCTCTGTAAGAGCCATTTTCTTTCAAATTCCCACATCTGGCTATGGACACATATAATTTGCTGGTGCATTTAAAGATTCTTACACTCTACATTTTTTGCTCTGAAAAACCTGAATTAAAGAAAAATATTTTGAGGTTTCTTTAGTACAGAATTAAGGGTCCATTGTACAACATTTGTATTTGAAAGCCAAAGGGCAAAAATATACTAAAATACTCGGACTTCATACTGATGTTCAACCTATAAAAGTTTCAGAAATTGTAGATGATTTGAAGCTAGAAACTATAAGTTATCTCATTAGTAAAGCTTTGTTCTTCTAACACACTTTTCTCACTTGTATTTAATTCAAAACCTACATATAAGTGATACTAGGCTTTATTTTATTTTTATTATTTTTTCTTTATTTATTTATTTGCCTGGAACTGGAACTACAGACAGTTGTTAGCTGCCATGTGGGTGCTGGGAATCGAACCCGGGTCCTCTGGAAGAGCAGACGGTGCTCTTAACCGCTGAGCCATCTCTCCAGCCCCCTTTATTTGATTTTTAAATATCAAAATTTTATTTTATTCTACCTTTCTTTAGTTATTTATTTCTATAAGTGAAACACAGATTATGAATAGATTTGACTTTAGGCATTAGAGAAGAATGAGAAAAGGATCATTTATTTCTCACAGAATCTTTCACTTGAAAAAGAAATCATCAGAGTTTTCCATGGATCTTATTGCCACCAAGAGTCATGCAGATGCTTGAGTCTGGTCAGCCACCTGAGACCATCTTAATATCCAGGACCACTGGGTTTATACATATGTGTGTGATCTGAGCTGCCACAGAGGCCATAGTGACGTACAGGCCCAAGCTGTTGCCAAGAGCCATGTCTAGGCCCATGGACACCTGGGGTCTGGGCTGATGTGTATAAACCATGTTACCATGGGGCACTAAGAACCATAAGAAAAATGGCCAGTACCTCACCATGAATATGAAAGATCTGGCCCTGATGTCATGAATGTAGGGGACATGAGTCTACCCCAAGTCTAAGTGGGCATGGCCCCAGTGGCCAAATGCGATAAGCTTAACTATCATCCAGGTCCTTAGATTGGCCCACCCAAACATCTACCCAATCTAAGACCTAGTAAAGCATGGGAAGGGACTGAGCCTGGATAATAATAATTACAGAATCTTCATGACACACGGAAGCCTCTGATTTCCAAGAGCAATTTCGGTGAGGATCCAGTGATGATGAGGTACCAGACAAGACATCTTGAACTAAACCAGTGACTAACTGCAATGAATATTTGTAACTAAAGCTAATTGGATAAAAGGATATATTGCATGACATACTATGACTCCCAGTGTCACTAGGATGAGTGAAAATGTATATGGAGTAGCAGGGAAAACAGAGGAAGAAAGTGGGTTTTATGTTTTTATATTTGGTTTGGTTTTAATTTTATTTTAATGTTCCATTTTTGCATATGTTGATTATACTCTGACACTCCTGAGAGTGACAATAAAGTTTGTATTGAATAAAAAGACAAAATTAACCACAGTGGTTTTGAACAACTAGGCCATATAGACAGACACAGGAAGTAGTAAGGAGGAGCTTAGAAAGATTTTCAGAATCTTTTGATTAAGAAAAGGAGAGAAGGTCACTGGATGCTTCTCCACCACTTCTCTAATCAATAAGGTCTTTATCCCGATATCAGAATCTCAACTTTTAATTAATAACAGTGTGGTGGAAATGTTCTCTGCATACTGTAAATAAAGTAACTGGTTTGGCCTATGTGGAGCACCATAGAAGAGGGCGGAGGATCAGAGGAGAGAAAGGTAGAAGGAGGGCAGAGTTAGTCAGTATCCATCCGACCCCCAAAGAAGAGGCATGTAAGAAATCCAGGTGAGCCATGTGCCAGGAAACATGGCAGATAGAATACTAGAAGTGGGTTGAATTAAGATGAAACAGCTAGCTAGTAATGTGCTTGAGACATAGACCAGACAGTATGAAATTAATGTAAGTGTCTGATTCATTTCTTTGGGGGAAAAGCCACCGCTGGTAAGGTGTAAACCTCTAGCCTAAACAGGGCCAGAAATATCCTACTACATAATAGGACAATATAAGTAACTGCCTCATTTGACATCCAACATGGGGCATGAAAACGTCATTTAGCTGTCCATCACCTGTTTTGCAGCTGCTAGAAGAACTACTCACGAGCAACTCTGTCATTCAGATGGTCCCATTGCCCTCACATCCAACCATGCATGTTTCTCTGACATGTTCCCCTGTGTATACTTTTCTTTTATTTTTAACTTTCATTCATTATTTTTATTCAGCTCTTTTTATTATTATCGTTATATATAAAGTTTTTTATATATATTTATTATTTTACATCATGCACCCCACCAAACTCAGTTATCAGGCCCCTAAGATTCATACCCACTCCTATGATCTCCCCATTTACAAAAATGTCCATTCATCCTGCTCGTTACTTACTGAAGCATAATTAAACTTTTCTTGCAGCTTATTTCTACTCACTGAGAGTTTTGGGGTCTCCTGGACCCCACTTCTGGGCCACTTTGAAATGTGCTACCACCCATTTCAGTCTTGTACTGCAGCTGCCACTGCTGCCCACACTCAGCTTCACAGTGCATGACCTCAGCCCAGCCCATGCATTGCACCATGAGCCCAGTGTGACTACAGCACCTACTAAATTAGCCTGGCTCCCTGGATAGGTATTCTGTCCCCACCATCCTCCCCCATTGCCAAACTCCACAGTCACACCTGGCTACCCGCACACAAATTCACTTCACTGTCATCTAGAGAAGATCTGCTGTGACATGTGGGAATTCTAAAGTGGGTATTCATTTTTTAATTTTTTTTACATGTTAAAAATGGGAACCATATTATGATGTAGAGAGTTAAGTCTCTGTATGGTTCTACAATGGATAGCTTCAAAATGGAAAAATTAAATGAAAGGATAATCAACTTAGTTGGGATTGACATAATGTTGATTAAAGTTACTATCACTTTGGTAAATCATGTTTTTTTCCTTTAAAATATGGTTCGGTTTGACAAACTGACTAAGATATAATCCTCAAAAGACCTAATAATAAAACAAAAAAAAATTCACACACAGACAAAATAATCTCGAATATAACCTATCTCACCATTTCACTGTGAAACTGAAGAGGCGCCTTGCAAAGTAATGTAAAAACTAACCTTAATTTTGTTTTCAGTTACCATACAAGAATGGCTACCAGATGATAGGCACTGCCAACGCTATGCAGAGATTAACTAGGACCTTGTAGAAATGTTAGGTTTGAAAAGACTTAAGGAAACAGTGTTCCATAATATATGCATAAACCTTTATGAAGCAGACATTATATTCATGGCTAACCTTGTTGTCAAAAATTTGTTTGTCTGCCTGTATTGTCCTGCACCCATTTAATCCCAAATAATTACTCAAATGCTTTTATTAATTATAAGTTATTTGATTATAGCTCAGACATATTACTTGCTCACTGTTACATATAAATTATCCCATAAATCTATTTATGTTTAGCCATGTTCCTGGGTACATTTTTTTCAAGATCATCATTTTTTTTTTCTTCCTTCCTCTGCATCTGGCTGGCATCTGCTCACTCTGCCTTTCATTCTCCAGAATTTTTCTAGTCTGCTTGATGCAAGCTGACACTCAAAAAAAGCAAGATCTGAAAGTACCATATTTGTAAGCCTAAATCTATGTGGCAAGACATACATTTATAAGAATGGGTTAAGATGAAACAGATGTTTGGTAATAAGCCTGAGACATAAGCTAAACAATTTGTAATTAATATAAGCCTTTGAGTAACTGTTTACTAAGCAGCTGTGGGACCACAGGTGGAAAAAAATTCTCTGGAATTGGAGAGTATTTCCCACTTTCTTTTTTACCAAGGTCAGCATGGCTGTTTTTATGTTGAAGTCTTTGCACTACTTGGATTTAAGTTTTGTGCATGGGTATGGGCTTGCATCTATTTGCACTTCTCTACACAATGTCACCCAGTTATGAGAACAGCATTTGTTGGAGATACTATCTTTTTTCCTTTGAATATTTTTGGCTTCCTTGTCAAAAACCAGGTGTTCATAAGTGTGTGGGTTAATGTCTGGGTATTCAATTTGATTTCAATAATACACAAGTATGTATTTATGCCAGTACCAGGGCGTTTTTATTACTGCAGCTCTATAGTATAGCTTGAAGTCTGGTATGGTAATGTCTCTCCTGAGGTTTTTTGTTGAGCAAAATTGATTTGGCAAACCTGGCTTCTCTGCTGTTCCAGATGAAATTGACTATTGTTCCTTAAAGGACTGAAAAATTTGTGTTGGGATTTTGATGGAAATTGCATTGAATCTATATATTGCTTTTGGTAAAATTGTCATTTTTAGTTTGTTGATCCTACTTATCCAGGAGAATGGGAGATCTTTCCATTTTCTGATACCCTCATCAATTTCTTTCTTCAGTGATTTAAAGTTATTTTCAAACAGATCTGCTACTTTTTTTTCAGAACAAACAAACCTTTATTCATACATATTTGCATGCAAAAAAAACCATAGCTTGTCTAAGAAACTAATAACATGCTTGGGCTTGGAGCTATAATTGGGTATGAAAGCAGGATGAGGCAAATATCTTGAACCATTTGAGTACAGAAGTCCCCCTTTACCAGTAATTTCCCTTTCTGATGTTTCAGCTGCCCATAGTGAGACAAGGTTCAAAAGCATGAAACACAAAATTCTAGGTAGTACTGTATAATTTTATGCCACGCTATTCCATTCAATAGGGGATATGAACTATGCCTTTATCTAGTATATTCTCTGTACATACTACCCACATGTCAATCACACAGGAGCTGCTTCAGTTAACAAATCAAGAGTTAAAGTAAAACAATGCTTGTATTCAAGTCACAATACAAGCCCAAAAAGTAATAATTTAATAGAGGCTCAAAGAATAATTCTGGCCATTTTATTACAGTGCATTGTTATAATTACTCCAGTTTATTTTTGTTGTTAATCTCTGAATTGCATGATTTATTGATTGAACTTTAACAGGGGCATGTATTTAAAGAAGAAAACATGTTACATGTGGTTTTTGATATTATATGCTATTTGGGAATCTACTGGGCTCCTTGAAACAGACTCAATAGGTATTGGGGCCTATTATATATTACTCATTCAAAAAGTTAATTTACACAGTAGAACAAGAAAATGACCTAACTCAAGATCTTTTTTTTTTTTTTTTTTGCTACACATATATTTACTTTGTGTTCAGCTTTCTCTCTAAATTTTTTTTTCCATCCCTGTATATCCTTATTCAAGGTCCCTTCCCCCTCCCTCCAAATCAGGTCATTTTTTCTTCTCTACAACTCCCCATTCCCTCCCTGGGCAGGCAGCAGACAGTCCCATGGTCCCACTGACCCAATAAAATCCAGTTTTGTCCCCCCTCCTTCAAGAGTGAGTCAGGTGTTCCTATAGTTGGAGTGGGATATGAAGGGTCAGTCCAGGGTGTTTCTGATCCCAAACTGTTCAGTGGTTGTGGTTTGCAGCTTGGGCATGCTTGGTTTGGTTATACATACTCCTAGGTATTTAATGCTATTTGCAGTTATTAAAAGGGCAATGCTTCTCTTATTTATTGTCAGCCCTATTATCTTTAGTGTATAGGAGTGCTGCTGATATTTTTGCATTAATCTTGTATCCTGCTGCATTGCTGAAGGGGTTTATCAGCTGAAGAAGTTCCCTGGTAAAATTTTGTGGGTCACTTTTCAATACAATCATATATTTGGGTAATTTCACTTTTCCTTTTCCAATTTTACACCCTTAATCTCCTTTTGTTCTCTTATTGCTTTGGCTATAACTTCGAGAAGTATGTTGAATAGTTAAGGGGAGAGGGTACAACCTAGTCTAGTTGCTGAGTTTAGTGGGATTTCTTTGAGTTTCTCTCCATTTAGCTTGATGTTTGCCATGGGCTTCTTATATAGTGTATTATTCTTTATTGTATTAAGTATTTTTTCTGTATTTCTGTTCTCTCCAGGGCTTTCATCATAAAGGAGTGTTGGACTTTGTTAAAGGCTTTTTCAGCATGTAAGGAGATAATCATGTGGATTGTTTTTTTTTTTTTTTTCCTTCAATTTGATTATATGATGGATGACATTCACAGTTTTTCATATGCTGAACCATACCTGCATTTCTGGGATGAAGTCTACTTGATTGTGGTGAATGACTTTTTTTATATGTCATTGTAATTGGTTTGTCAGAATTTTGTTGAGCATTTTTGCATCAATGTTTATGAGGGAGACTTGTCTATAGTTCTCTTTCTTAGTTGCATCCATGAGTGGCTCAGGTATCAGAGTAATTGTGGCCTCATAAAAGGTGTTTGGCAGCATTCCATCAGTTTCTACTCGATAGGACAATTTATTGAGTAGTGGTATTCATACTTCTTTGAATGTCTGATAGAATTCTGCAGTGAAACCACCTGGACCTGGGCCTTTTTTTTTTTTTTTGGTGCCTTTTAATAACAGCTTCAATTTCCTTTTGTGTTATAGGTCTGTTTATGCCTTTAATCTGTTCTTGATGTAATTTTGGGTTAGGGTTAGGGTTAGGGTTAGGGTTAGGGTTAGGGTTAGGAGTTCGGACGTACAGCGTGTGGATGAAGAATCTTCCTTAGAAAGACTCCGGCGCGCTGCAATCTCATCCTGTCATCTTCTCTTAAAACCGGCTCTGTTTTGTAAGTGATTTTCACAAAATAAACCCCATTTAAAACATATCTCAGGGTGGGTTTTTACCGCGATAAATTGTTATGTCTCTTGTGTGAGATTTCTCTTGGTTTTTCATATAGGCATCTAGTGCTATGAATTTTCCTCTTAACAATGCTTTTATTGTTTCCCATGAATTTGAGTATGTTTTGGCTTCATTTTCATTGAATTCTAGGAAGTCTTTGATTTCTTTCTTAATTTCTTTCCTGATCCGGCAGTCGTTCAATATTGGGATGTTCAATTTCCATGATGGTCTCATATGATACAAGGGGTTATTCCCATGTTTTTGTATATATTGATATTTGTTTTATGAATAAGTATGTGGTCAATTTTAGAAAAAGATCCATGGGGAGCTGAGAAATATGTATATTCTTTTGTGTTTGTATGGAAGCCTCTATAAATATCTATTAAGTCTATTTGCATCATAACATCTGTTAGGGTTAGGGTTTGCAGGTCTTAAAATTTTTCCTTTGTTCTCTATGTTTTGTGGCTTGATTATTATGTGGTGAGCAGACAGTTTTGGAGGACTAATCTATTTGGTGTTCTGTATGCTTCTTATGTCTTTATACAGATTTCTTTCTTTATGTTGGGAAAGTTTTCTTCTATGATTTTATTAAATACATTATCTGTGCCTTTGAGCTGGTATTCTTCTTCTATTCCTATCATTCTCAGTTTTGACCAATTCATGGTGTCCAAAATATCTTGAATGTTTTTATGTTATGATTTTTTTAGTTTTAATGTTTTATTTTTTGATTGACTCATCTTTTTCGACGATTGAGTCTTCCACTCCAGAGATTCTCTCTTCCATCTCTTGGATTCTACTGGTTAGACTTATAGCTGTAGAAATTGAAGATTATCTCAGAAAATGGAAAGATCTCCCATGTTCCTGGATAAGTAGGATCAACATAGTGAAAATGGCAATCTCACCAAAAGCAATCTACAGATTCAATGCAATTCCCATCAAAATTCCAACACAATTTTTTACAGTTCTTGAAAGAACAACACTCAATTTCATTTGGAATAACAGGAAAGCTAGGAGTGCCAAAACAATTGTGGTCAACAAAAGAGCCTTAGAAGGTATCACAATTCTCAACTTGAAATTATACTATTGAGCTACAGTAATTAATACAGCTTGGTACTGGCATAAAAACAGACTTGTGAATTAATGAAATTGAATTGAAGACGCTGTCATTCACCCACACACCTACGAATACCTGATTTTTGACAAAGAGGCCAAAATTATACAATGGAAGAAAGATAGTATCTTCAACAAATGGTGTTGGATGGTAGTGTATACAAAATGCAAATACGCCGAAATCTCTCACCTAGCACAAAACTCAAATTCAAGTTGATCAAGGATCTCAACATAAACCCAGCTACACTAAACTTGTTGCAATAGAAAGTGGGAAATATCCTCCAATGAATTGGCACAGGTGACTACTTCCTAAATATAACACCAGTAGCACAGACACTAAGAACAACAATCAAAAAGTGGGACCTCCAGAAACTGAGAAGTTTCTCTAAAGCCAAAGACAGTGTCTTTAAGACAAAACAACAGCCTATAGATTGGAAAAAGATTCTTAACAACCCACAAGTGACAGAGAATTGAACTCTAAAATATATAGAAAACTCAAGAATCTAGTGCCTCAAATCCTTAATAACCCAATTAAAAATGGGGTAGAGATCTAAAAAGGGAATTCTCAGCAGAAGACTTAGAAATGGCGCAAAGGCACATGAAAAAATGTTCAACATCTTTAGCCATCAGAGAAATAAAAATCAAAACAACTTTGAGATACCACCTTATACCTGTCAGAATGGCTAAGATTAAAAACACAGATGATAGCCTATGCTGGAATGAATGCAGAGCAAGGAGAACACTCCTTCATTGTTGGTGGTAGTGTAAACTTGTTAAGTCACTCTGGAATGCATTATGGCAGTTTTTCAGAAAACTCTACATCCATCTCCCCAAGGATCCAGCATGATCACTTTTAGGCATAAACCCTAAAAGATGCACATTTACACTCAAAAAGCAATAGTTCAACTATGTTCATAGAAGCATTATTTGCAATAACAAAAACCTAGAAACAACCTAGATGCCTCTCAACTGAGGAATGGATTAACAAACTCTGTTTCATCTACACAATGGAATACTACTCAGCAGTAAGAAAAAATAATTAATAAATAAAATTTTAAAAAATAAAATAAGGTTGTTTCTCAAACATATGATATGCATTGCTATATTATTCATAAAAGAATGAAGTATCAAATACCTGTGGAAATTCTGAGTACATATATTAAATACCAGTTGAAGAAATAAATATATATATGCATACATCCATACATAATAAATGTTAAAAAATTATATTCTAAAATTTGCTGACAAATGGATGAATTTGGAAAAATATCATCCTGAGCAAGGTATCACAATCCCAGAAATAGAAGCAGGCGATGTACTCTCTCATTAGTGGACTTTTAAAGAAAATGTGATTGCTGAACTGAGCAATATTGGGTCAGTGGGACCATGAGACTGCCTGCTGCCTGCCCTTGGAGGGGATGGGGAGTTGAGGAGAAGAAAGAATGACCTGATGTGGTGGGAGGGGGGAGGGACCTTGAATAAGGATATACAAGGATAGAATGTGTGACTTCTTTGTTAATAATAATAATAATAATAATAATAATAATAATGTGACTGCATATAAGACCTCAATACTAAAACATAGCTAAATGACACAGTGCTTCACTTTGCAATGATGGCCTGTGGCAGGGGTATGTGTGATGAAAGACTTGTTTTCTTTAAGGATCTGGCCACAGGGAGTTTAATTACGCTCCAATAAGCAAATGAGCAGCATGAATGGGCATTTTTGTAATCATAAGCACGGGTATCAATCTGAGAGGACTGATATCTGAATTTGATGGGGTTCATGATGTAAATCATCAAATAATAAGCATAAGTTAATAAGGCTTCTATAATCTTCTTAAACGGCTTTTAATGTTTTCTTCTGTTTCCTCTTCTTTGCTCTGTTCAGGTCTTGGTGTTGTAGAGCCACCAGCTACTGGTGGTGCTTTGGGTTTTTTTTTTATATATATATTATTATATGCATTCTTGCAGTGGCATTTGCCCATTGCTTCCTTGGTTTACTCTTAGTCAGGTTTTAATCAGATCTTAGTTTGCTGTGGTTACAGGGTTTTTGTGTCTCCTATGTACTCTCAACATGGAGATTGCAAGATCTCTTACTCTGGTCAGACCACAGGGTCACACAGTCTAGAGAGAGGCCCATCTCTCACACTGCTTTGATACTGTGTTGAGCAGTTCAAAGAGATGCTTCTCACTTTCTCTGGACATGGATCACATGGTCCAGAAGGATGTCCATCTGTGGTCTATCTGTTAGCTATGTGCCCCCTGGGATTGCTGAGGGATTATTCTGCAGCCTCTCACTCTCTCTGGACACAGGTCACACAGTCTGGAGAGACATCCATTCCATGTCCATCTATACTCCAGTCAGTCTTTTTAAAGCTCTTCTAAATGCAGAACTCAGAGGAAACTGCAAGAGAGGTGCTCTGAAACAGTTTATCTTCTGGGCAATCTATTCCGAGCTGAGGTTTTTCAGTGTGTTTTCCTTGATCAAATCTTTTCTTTTTTTAACATAGAATGAATCTATAGTCTCTCATTTTTTGTAGAAACCAAAGCATAACCTCTTCTTCAAAGTAACATATATTTGTCTTAAATTTTAAATTCAAGGCATTTTCAAAATATACAGGTTGGGCTAATCCAGCAACAGTTATAATCAAATGTCTTTTAGCAGCTCTTGATACTTCCCTTACAGTCATAAATTTCAAAAGCAACATAATGACATATTATATCCAGCCTGTGTTTATTCTATCTTTATTTTTTACTATATTTTATTTTTGATGAGTTTCTCTACCTTTTTCCTAATTTTTAAAAGCCTACATGTATTTTTAAACACTCTGTAAACCATTTAGTGGTTTGTTTGTTTTTTCCATTTGAATCTGTCTTTACTATGTGTCTCTCCTTTTCTGATCATACCTTTAATCTATTAAAACATGACTAGAATTAAAAGTTCAACTATGGCAACTTTCACCACGGAACTTTTTTGTTTCTGAAAGCTCAGTTTCATAGCACAGGTACTAAGCAAGACCCACATTTAACACCCCAACTCTGGGGAATTTTAGAATCCACATAACCAAATGAAGTACCACAAGCCCCAAAGTCTTCTACTTTTAAACAGCATTTAAATGTTTAGCACGAAGGCCTCCTAAAAGAGCCTGGAGGGTTAATAACACTGAGTCATAATGTTTCTCTCCTTCCCCGCCCCCAGATTCCCCACATGGTAATTAAGCAAGTGTTCTAGCCATTCTGATAAATCTAGCTACGATTCAAGTGTGCTACTTAATGTAAATTAGGATTTGTTTCAAGGGTCCCCAATTGTATATATTTGATCTGGAATAAAGTTGAGCTGATTCACTGAAGTCTGTCTCCTGGAATGCTGTCTCCATCATACCCACAGCTGTCTGAACCCATTCTTCACTTCTGTTTCCTTCACCCTCATGGACCAATGCAGTCAATGATCCTGAAGAGGAACAAAAACCTCACAAACAAAGCAAGCAGGCACCATGGGTGCATTCAATTCCGTCTGCTCTTAACTAAGAATGCCATGGACTAGCTGCTTCAGTATTTGCCTTGACATCTCTAAAATCATGGACTGTAACCTGAACTTGTAAGCTAGAGTAAATCCTCCCTGTACTGGCTAATCTTATGTCAGCTTGATACCAGCCAGAGTCACTTTGGAAAGGGGAACCTCAAATGAGTAAATGCTCCCACTAGACTGGCCTATGAGAGAGACTGTGGTACATTTTATTTTTATTGATGACTGATGTGGGAGGGCCCAATAGGTTGGTGGTCCTAGGTACCATATAGAAAAACACTGTTTCATGGCTTCTGCATCAACTCCTACCCCCAGGTTCCTATACTCTGCCTTATTTGAGTTCCTGCCTTGATTTCGCTCAACAGAAGGACACTGTGGAAAAAGAAGAAAAACAGCCTGAAAACAGACGGATCAAGTGTATGCTTGCACTTGTGTGGGGCAACCCAGAGGTGGTAGGTGGAAGAATGTCAGATGACAATTAGTATTTTTATTATCCATTCACCCACACTGATTCCCTCACCTTGAAGATGTGAATAATGCAGCTATAGACATAGATGTATAGGCACCTCTGTGATGGAATCAGTTCTTCAAGTATACATAGAAACCTCCATACTGATGTCCATGACTGTAGTAATTCACGCTCTCCCAACAGTGAACCAGAGTTGTTCCTTCCCGTGTCCTTACCAGCATTTGATGGTGTTAATTCTCTTGAGAATGGCCATTCTGACTGAGGTGAAATGGATTCTCAAAGTCATCTTATTTTGCATTTCACAAAAGGTTAAGAAGATTGGGTACTTTTTAAAAAGACACTGATGGGCCTTTTGTGTTTCCTCTTTGAACTATCTGTAAATTTCATTAGCCCATTTGTTGATGGGCAAGATTTTTTGTGTGTATGTGTGTGATTTTTGCAGTTGTTTAGATATTCTGGTTATTAGTCACCTGTCTGGTGTGGTGGAAATGTCCTCTGTATGCTGAAAATAAAGGAGCTGTTTTGACCTATGTGCAGCACCGTAGAAGTGGGTGGAGTACCAGAGGACAGTCAGACAGAAGGAGGGTGGAATTACATAGTCTCCATTTGACCCCCAAAGGTGAGACATGTCAGGAATCCAGGTGGACCACGGGCCGGGCCACATGGCAGGTAGATTACTAGAAATGGGTTGAATTAAGATGAAAGAGCTAACTAGTAATGTGATTGAGACATAGGCCGAACAGTATGAAATTAATATAAGCATCTGATTCATTTCTTTGGGGGAAAAAGCCACCGCAGACCAGGTCCAAACTTCTGGCCGAAATGGGCCTGGGAAATCATCTACAACAGTCTGGCATAGAGCTGGAAGGCTTTTCCCTGTTCTGAAGCCTGCCTGCTCACATTGCTGATAGGTTGTTTGCTGTGCAGATACATTTCAGTTTACATAGTCCATTTGGTGACTCTTGGGACTACTTCCTATGCTGATAAATGTGTAGGAAGTTCTTTACAGTTTTTTACATTTTTAAGTTTTTTTAAAAAAATATTTATTTATAATGTATACAGCATAAAGAAGAGTGTATCAAATCACATTATAGATGGTTGTGAACAACCATGTGGTTGCTAGGGTTAGGGTTAGGGTTAGGGTTAGGGTTAGGGTTAGGGTTAGGGTTAGGGTTAGGACCTCCAAAAGAACAGTCAGTGCTCTTAACCTCTGAGCCATCTCTCCAGCACCATTGTCTTTTTCTTTAAAAATTTTGTTTTTTTTTTTCCAACCCTCCTGCCATATCCTGCCCTCTGTCATGCTTTCCAACCCTTTTTGCTTTTATGTCTCAAGATATATTTTGTTCCTCTCTTAACACCTCCTGTTTTACAGTTATCATCTCCTATATAAATTTTTATTCTATACATACTGTCTCATTCTTTTCTTTGTTAAAAATAAAGTCATATTTTTATCCATGTATTCCCTTGTTCAAGCTCCCTTCCCCCTCCCGCCCCATCCAATCACTCTACTCCACATCTCTTTTTCTCTTCCCCAGCAAGGGCAGGAGGTCCCAAGTTCCTAAGGTGGCATTGGTCAACATCCACACCAGGCAGATCCCCTTTCCTTACCCCCCATATCAAGACTGAGTCAGTGTTTCTCTGGAGGGAATGAGCTCCAGAGTGTCAGTCCAAGGTGTTCAGTGTTCAGTTCAGATCCCAAGATGTTCAGTGGTTGTGGTTTGCAGCTTGGACATGCTTGGCTTTTTTTGTTTAAAATTCACGAATGAGTGAGTACATCCCTTCTTCATCTTTCTGAGTTTGTGAGACTTCTCTCAGGAGGATATTCTCCAAATTCTTCCATTTGCCTGCAAATTTTAGGATATCATTTTTTTTTCTCACTGCTGAAAATTACTCCATTGTGTAAAGGTACCACAGTTTGTTGATCCATTCTTCATTTGAGGGGCATGTAGGTTGTTTCCAGGTTCTTGATATTACAAATAATGTTGCTCTGAACATAGATGAGCTAATGCCTTTGGAGTATGAATGTGCATCTTTAGGGTATATGCCCTGTAGTGGTACTGCTGGATCCTTGGGGAGATTAATTCCCAATTTTCTGAGAAACCAACATACTGCATTCCAGAATGTCTGAACAAGCTTACACTCCCAACAATAATGAAGGAGTGTTATCCTTACTCCACATTCTCTCCAGCATAGGCAGTTATTCTTTGTCTTTTATCTTAGCCAATCTCACAGATGTAAGGCGGTATCTCAAAGTTGTTTTGATTTGCATTTCTCTCATGGCTAAAGCTGTTGAGCACTTTTTCAACTGCCTTTCAGACATTCATAATTCTTCTGCTGAGTATTCCCTTTTTAGTTCTAAGCCCTATTTTCTTATTGGATTATTCAAGGTTTTGGGCTCTAGCTTCTTCAGTTCTCTATATATTTTAGAGATCAGTCTTCTTTCACTTGTATGGTTGCTGAAAATCTTTTCTCATTCTGTAGGCTTTGTTTTTTCTCTTACTCTCTTGGCTTTACAGAAGCTTTTCATTTTCAGGAGGTCCCACTTACTCATTGATGTTCTTAGTGTTTGTGCTACTGGTATTATATTTAGGTAATTGTCACCTGTGCCAATGCCTTGGAGGGTATTTCCAATTTTCTTTTCTATCAGGTTAAGTGTGGCTGGGTTTATGTTGAGGTTTTGATCCAATTGGATTTGAGTTTTGAGCAGGGTCTTCGATCTACTTGCATTTTTCTACACACTACCATCCAGCAATGACAACACCATTTGTTAATGATACAATCTTTTTTCCACTGAGTATTTTGGGCCTCTTTGTCAAAGATCAGGTGATCATAGTTTTTTGGCTTTATGTCAGGATCTTCAATTCCATTCCATTAATCTACAAGTCTGTTTTTATGCCAGTACCAGGCTGTTTTTATTACTGTAGCACTATAGTATAACTTGAAGTGGGGGATGGTAATGCCTCCTGAGGTTCTTTTGTTGAGCAAAATTGTTTTGACAATCCTGGCTTTGCTGTTATTCCAAATGAAACTGAGTATTATTCTTTCAAGATCTGTAAAAAAAAAAAAAAAAAAAAAAAAAAAAAAGGCAATGTGTTGAGATTTTGATGGGAAGTGCTTTGATCTGTAGACTCTGTTTGGTAGAATTGACATTTTTATTATGTTGATTCTATCTATCCAGGAACATGGGAGATCTTTCCATTTTCTGATATCCTCTTCAATTTTTTTCTTCAGTGTCTTAAAATTTTTGTCAAATAGATCTGTAACTTTTTTGGTTATAGTTACTCCAATGTATTTAATGCTATTTACAGTTACTGTAAATGGTGATGTTTCCCTTTTCTTTTTCAGCCCTTTATCTTTAGTATATAGGAGGGCTACTAATTTCTTTGAGTTAATCTTGTATACTGCTACTTTGCTGAAGGTGTTTATCAGCTATAGAAGTTCGCTGGTAGAATTTTGTGAATCACTTATGTATACAATCATATCATCTGCAAATAGAGATAGTTTTACTTCTTCTTTTCAAATTTGTATCCCCTTAGTCTCCTTTTGTTCTCTTATCACTTTAGCTAAAACTTCGAGAACTATATTGAATAAATAAAGGGAGAGAGGACATCCTTGTCTAGTTCCTGATTTTAGTGGGATTGCTTTGAGCTTTTCTCCATTAAATTTGATGTTGGCTGTGGGATTCTTGTAAATACCCTTTATTATATTTAGATATGTTTCCTGTATTCCTGACCTCTCCAGGACTTTTAGTATAAAGGAGTGTTGGATTTTGTCACAGACTTTTTTAACATCTAAGGATATAATCACGTGTTTTTTTTTTTCCTTCAGAGTGTTTACATGATGGATGAAACATTTTTCATATGTTGAACCATCCTTGCATTTCTGGGATGAAGCTTTCTTGATTATGGTAGATGATACTTTTTATCTCTATGCAGTTTGTCAGAATTTTGTTGAAAATTTTAGCATTAATATTCATGAGGGAAATTGGACTGTAATTCTTGTTTGTTGTGTCTTTGTGTGGCTTGGGTACTAGAGTATTTGTCGCCTCATAAAAAGAGTTTGACAATATTCCTTCTATTTCTACTGTGTAAAACAGTTTGAGGAGTATTGGTAATAGCTCATCTTTGAACGTCTAGTAGAACTCTACACTGAAACCATGTGGACTTCAATTGTTTTACTAGGGAGGCTTTTAATAAGAGCTTCAATTTCCCTCAGGGCTATAGGTCTGTTTAGGTATTTAATCTGATCTTCATTTAATTGTGGTTAATCATTCCTATCCAGAAAGCTGTCCATTTCTTCTGGCTTCTGTTTTTGTATTCATCATGTTAGGGTGTGTCTTTTTATAGATGAATTGAGTCCATTGACATTAAGGGATATTAGTGACCACTGATTGATATTTCCTGTTATTTTTGTTGGTGAGTTGTATGTATTTTCCTCTTTCTGGATTTTTCTTCTGTTGGGTTATTGATTTTTTGTGTTTTCATGGGTGTATCTGAGATCCTTAGCTTGAAATTTTCCCTCTAATGCTTTCTGAAGGACTGGATTATAGATAAGTATTGTTTAAATCTGACTTTGTCATGAAATATCTTGTTTACTTCATCTATGGTGATTGACAGTTTTGCTGAGTAAGTAGTCTGGGTTGGCAGCCTCATTCTTTCAGTGTCTATTTAACTTCTTCCCAAGACCTTCTTGCTTTATTGTTTCCATTGAATAGTCAGGTGTTATTCAGATGGGTCTGCCTCTATAGCTAAGTTGGCCCTTTTGCAGCTCTTAAAATTTTTTCTGTGTTCTGTACGTTTTGTGGCTTGATTACTATGTGTCAAGCAGATTTTTTTGGGGGGTCAAATCTATTTGGTGTTTTGTAAGCTTCTTGTATCTTTATAGGCATTTACTTCTTTTAGTCAGGAAAGTATTGTTCTATGATTTTATTGAATACCTCATCTGTGCCTATGAGCTGGAATTCTTCTACTTCTATTTCAATTATTCCCAGTTTAGGTCTCCTTATCGTGTCCCAAATTTCCTGAACTTTTTGTGTTATGTTATGGCGTTATTGGTTTTAGTGTTTTCTTTGACTGATGTATCTATTTCTGTTTCTCTTAAAGGAGCCTAGCTTCTGTATGCCACCAGCAAAGGGAACTGATCCAAGAAAATGCTGCTACCAATCAGCTATACTTGACTGTTTTCCCTTTGTTTGTAAAAATGGAAAGCTTAAAATTTGTCTTATGCATCTTAGGCAAGTACTGCAGCTTCTGTAAGTCTTCAGTAACTTGTTTGCCTTGTAGCTCAAGCCAACAGCCTGCTGTAATTCTGTAACATGACCCACATGAGAGTTAAAACTAGGAATGTGTTTTGACTCCTTTTTTTGTATTCTAGAACCCTCCTTTCAGGTATTAGGTGAATAATGGCATGTTATAATGCCATTTACTGTCAAAAGTTTTGTTTTCCCTCCTGGCTACTCCTGAAAACATTTAGTTCCACTTAATCACGCAAATATTAAGTACAAGTTTTTTGGCTTATGGCTGAGGCATGATACTTGCTAACTCTTACACTTAAATTGTTCCATAATTCTATTTATGTTTAGCTAAATTACTTGGTAACTTTTTTCAGTGCATCATTCTTACCTTTCTTTTGCAATTGGTTGGCATCTGCTCTTTTTGCTTTTCCTTTCCCAGAATTCTCCTAGTCTTGTTGCCCTGTCTCTACTTCATGACTTCCTCTGACCAACCAGAATTTTATTAAACAATTATAAGTAAAAAATATTTACAGCATTATTCTACAAACTCAAAACAAAATTAGCCCAAATTGCTGGAAAGATTTAATTACAAATGCTCCAGTAAGTAAATGAGCAACATGAAAGGGCTTTTTTGAAAACGGGGAAATCATAAGAGTAGGTATGAAACTGAGAGGACTGATAACTGAGTTTGATGATACGCATGATGTAAAATCATCAAATAATAAATAAATTACAAAAAAGGACTGAGGACCCTGACACTGAACCACACAACTAGGAACACCTGATATTTTACAAAGAAGCCATAAATACACAATGTTATAAAGAAAGCATTCTCAATAAATGGTGCTGGTATAACTAGATAGTGGCATGTAGAAGAATGCAAACAGATCCATAAAAATGTACTGTATCTTTATCTCAGACAAAAGAAAGTACAATTTGAATTGAAAATTCAGGTAGAAAAATATTTCGTATTTGGCTAACATAGCAATAAATTTATGGGAATGTGATTTTTTTCACAGCATCAGAAAACACAAATGAACATTCTTCCAATTATAGACACAAATCATAAAATATCTCTGAAACAAATTCTTAAGAGTGTTATCAAGAACAGTCACTGATCATTCAGATTGTATACAAACAAGGCATAATAGCTTTTGATCTTTCAAAGATACCAATAATTTTTCCTTTAAAATAGTTCATTGATGGCAAACACCAAGGCAAATAAATAAATAAATAAATAAATAAAGTTTTTTTTTTTTTTTTAAAAAAAAAAGGGGGCTGGAGAGATGGCTCAGCGGTTAAGAGCACCGTCTGCTCTTCCAGAGGACCTGGGTTCGATTCCCAGCACCCACATGGCAGCTAACAACTGTCTGTGGTTCCAGTTCCAGGCAAACACCAAGGCAAATAAATAAATAAATAAAGTTTTTTTTTTTTAAAAAAAAAAATAGTTCATTGATAAACCTGTCTGTGTGGAGCAAAGTCTGCTGATTTCAGAGAAATTATAGATAATAGAGTAGCTAGTGCAAGAGAAGCTAAATACTCCACATATTGAAGAATCGACCAGTTCATTGAATTCTCCTGAAATTGTTATTTAAAAATATCTGGAAAATATAGAATAGTAATAGGTCTAGTGCTATTAATAAGGAGATCCAGCCAATAGGTTTCTAATAACCTGAAATTCCCTTGCCTATTTATTACCTAAATGATTATCTATTGTTTTGATTAAATTAAAGGGCTGTTTTTTTTTAACTATAGCTTTATAGAAAAAAAAATTGTCTTCAATGTGTCTATGTACCAGTCTGTTAACTGGTATTTGTGAAAAGTTTTTCCACAAGCAATTTTAAACAGCCTCATTTTGTATCAATATTTTGAACTACAGCCATTCAAAGTAATTCATAAACAGTTGACTCAATCTATAATTTATCTTTATCAGGATAATATACTAGGTAATTCAGACACAGATAAAATAGAAAACAAAAGTTTGAAGAAGAAAAGAAAATTTACCTAATTGGAGATTACAAATTACCCTTAAAAATAAAAATAGAAGAGTTTATTATTTAGAATATAAGAAGATTACAGAAAATTCAGCTACAGAAAGGACAAATCTAGGGCAATAAATTACAAACTATAATCATTCAAAAAGTCTGGGAGATATTAACTGGCTACATCCCACAATCAGATTAACTAATCAAGAACTAAGTAATTTATGTCAAACTATACAAGGTTGTAGAAACTAAAGAGATCAGAAAATTATCAGCTGAGATTTTCACTTTGATAGAAGAGAAATTACATAATGCATATTTGGATCACTTAAGTCCAAAGCTTGATTATGTTCTGGTTATGTTATATTCTACTCATTCTCCTATAGAAACTTTTATGCAGAGAGGAGACAATATTTTAGAGTGGCTATTTTTTATCACACAGAGAAAACAGTTAAAGAATTATGTAGGAAAGCTTTCTAAATTAATTCTGAAAGGAAATTGGAGACTGTGAATTAATAGAAATAGATACAACAAAAAATTATGGGCAGAAAATGAACTTTGGAAAAAGCTTGGAGTAATTTCTTGTGAGAGACTAGCAGAAAATATTCCAAAATCAAGAAACTTTAGTTTATAAAAAGAACTAAACAGTTTTTACTCACATTCTAAGAGGAACACCAGTTTCTCAAGTCCTTGTATTTTATATTCATGCAAATAGACCAGGAAATATAAAATAATTTAAGGCCCTTAAGGTGCACAGATCAAACTTACAATCCAGCATCAACAACAACAACAACAATAAAATGCAGAGAAATGGGTTAAACCAGCAAGAAATACTGCACTGAATATTGTAGCAGTCAGAGAGATAAATTGAACTCAGTTACACTTAAACAAAACTTTATTTTTAAGCTGCACAGGGTGCTAGAGGAAAAATGCTATGATTTTGATCAGTGCTCATAACCTTTATCAAAGATTGGCATTTACCTGCCACAGAGATGGAGAAAAAGGTATTTTCTCTGTTGGTAGATACTATTGAAGGAATAATGTGCTCATTTCTCATAGCCCTTGGCTGTATCAGAACTAATCACAACAAATGAGAGAAAGAAATACAACTAAATGTAAAATAATCTTCTAAAAAAGTTTTAAAAATTAAAATTAAATGAGTTTTCATGATATTATTAAATTTTTCCAGAATCATGAACTCTCAATATGCAGCAAGAGGGTTTTTTCCATATTGAAACTGCTGAATTGATTCTATATAATTCACAATTGACTTTGCTGCTTATTCAATTACAATAAAAAGAAATAGAAATCATCCTTTGCATATAACCTGTATCAGATCTCTTATGAGTCTACCAGGCCCTCCATCACAAAGTAATAATGAAATTTACCTGATATTGATAGTAAATGTGTTAGAAGCCTCAGAATTTTATAGAAAACATCATGTTAATAATAAATGTTTGAGAAAAGATTCTCTTATCACTTGGTCACAAGCCAAGAAATATTTTGAAAAAAGATCCTACTTTATCTTTGTTTAACCAAACTTTATTTTTTACAGAATTGAATGCCAAAGGTACCACCCAAAATAAAAATTGGCAAATGGATGTGTTTAATTTTGCAGAACTTGGAAAATTAAAATATGTACATCAAACCATAGGTACATATTGAGAATTTCAATTGGTAATTGTTTTGACTTCTGAAATTAGACATTTATTAAAGTTATAGATATTGTGAGAATATCTGTAAAATTTAAGATTAACAATGAATCAGCTTATATTTCTAATAAAATGGAGCAGCTTTTTGCATATTACAACAAAGTATATTACATGTGTATCTCACAATCTTACTGGACAAGCATTCATAGATCAAATCAAACTCTAAAAAACATTCTTAGTAAACAAAAACAGAATAGAATATACAATGCTGCATTAGGTTTAATTTTTAAAATGTCAATGGAAAAGTGATGACAGCTGTGAAGAGACAATAGACATTAGAAAAAAATCCTGCTAAATTGAATCATCCTGTGTACTCTAAAGACATATTGACTGCAGAATAAAAACCAGAATATGTGTTACATTGGGTAAGTGGTTTGGATTTTATTCTATTTCCACAAGCAAAGAAAATTACAGTTTTTTTCAAATTGATTAAGATTACATTCAAACAGATGATATGTCTTGATTAGAAGTGATAATTCATCAAATAGTTTGGCCATTCAATTTAAACTGATTTATAAGATTAACAAATAGTTTTGAGTTGGTAAGATAAGTTAGAATAGAATGTTAGGTACAAAACTTAGTACTTACCAAGATAGACTATTTTCACTGAATTTTGCAAATGCAAATAGATTGGACATAGTGAATGTAGTTCTTTTTTGTGGGTAGAGGAATCAGGGGATGGTGTGAGAGGAGGCAGAAGGCAGACTGGGAGATATTGGGAAGAGGAAAGAATGGGTAGGTAGGAATGTACACGACGAAAAGGACCTTTAAAAAACAAACTAAAAGAAAATAGGAATTCACTGAATTCTCAATAAAAATTCCAACATAATTTTTAGAAACCTTAAAATAACAATACCTAATTTCAATGGAAAAAATGTAGGATACCTGAAACAATGGTGAACACATAAAGAACTGATTTGATACTTGTTCTTATTGTACATAGTCTTTTCTTTGTTAAGTTTAAAACCTTCCCTTCATTTTTTTTTTTTTTAGAAAATACCTGTTAATTTCTTGTTATAAATAGTTTTTCTGTGTTAGAATTAAAACCTTCCATTTTTACTTAGACAAAAAGGGGGAAAGGTTGTGGAATATTTGATTGCACTCTAACACTCCCAGGCTTGGCAATAAAGTTTATCTTGAATCAAATGACAGTGTATAGATACTATCTCATCATAATTAGCATAGAGCTTTTGAAGGATACAGAACATATAGACAGAGAAAGTAGTAAAGGGTGACTTAGAACAATTCATGGGCCTTTTTGGATTGAGGAAAGTGAGGGAGAGAGAGAGAATATCCCTGATTGTTTCTCTGCCACTTCACTGATAAAACAAGGTTTTACACCTATATCTGACTCCCGAGTTTTATTTAATAATAGAAAAATGTAAGTAATCACTTCAATTATTTTTGTTAAGAAGTTTCTTCAGTGGTAAAGTGTGAATATGGAGGGACATTAAAAAAGAGCAGAACTAATGTGCATTATGCAAAATTCCCAAAGACCCAACAAAGAAATTACATTTATATTTTTTTAAAAATTTAATTATATTTTTTTAAAATATTTCTTATACATTATATTTACCTTTTCTTTCACTTTTCTCTCTCCCAAAGTTCTTATACATTTCTCCTTTCTCTTGTAAATTAATGTACTTTTTCTTCAAAATTTTGTGTGCTATTAATGTATTTATGTACAAATATGTGGGTGTGTTTATTTTATATGTATATACATGTATTCCTAAATATATGCCTAAAAAATGTTAAGTCTATATGATGTATTAAACCCCTCTTGTCTTTAATGTATAATAAAAGAAATTTTGTATACTATTTAAATGAATAAAAAACAAATGAAAGTTAGGAAAGTCTAGAATCTGATTTGTTGTTGTCTTCAAACTATAAAGAGTGTTTTGGTTTTAGCAAGTGAAGATAAATAGTAAAAATAAAATCACCTGACCTGGCATCTTGCTGATAATGTTTCCTATTCTGCCTTAGACTAACAACTAGGGCTCATAAAAGCATGCCCTTTTAACATACTCTTCTCTTTTGTACACATCCGGAAGCTTATACCTAAGTGACACTTTTTAAGGTGTATTTGATTTTTCAACATTCAAACTTGAAGAGTGTTCATTATTATATGGCTGTAAGTTGAATCACTATCAAAGCAAATATTTATAATCAATTTAGGTTTTGAAAATCCATGAAACATCTAAATTATACCAAGTAGGAAAATTGTACATATGAATTTCAAGTATAAGAAAACTTCCTGTCTCACTGTGTGGTTGGTGACACCTTCTGTGGCTACAGATGTTTGGTGTTTTTATTAATTTTTATTATTTAAGTTTTTAAACATATCTACCACTGTAACTGTTCCCCCTCCCTCACTTCTTCATGGTCCTCTCTCAGCTTCCCTTCCCCATCCATTTTTCAGAGAGTATAAGAATATTCAGGGTAAATCAATACTGTTTCGCATATTCAGTTGAGGTAGGACCAAGCCCCTCTTTCTAGTACCAAGGCTGAGGAAGGTGTTTCTCTGTACAAAATGGCTTCAAGAAGCCTGGTCATGTACCAGAAATAAATTCTGGCCCTATTGCCAGGGGCTCCTCAAATGCCTCATGCCATTCAACTGTCATTTACATTCAAAGGACTTAGTTTAGTCCTATGTAAATTCCCCCAACTGTCATGAGTTACTGACCTTACAATATCTAGAGCCACCATTCTATATGAGTTTCCTCATCATGATCTTGACCTCTCCTCCCTCTCTTTAGCTAGACTGGGAGCTCAAGTTAGTGCTTAACTATGGATCTCTATATCTTCTTACAATAGCTGCTAGATGAAGGTTCTATAGTGACTATTAGAGTCATAAATGTGATTATAGAAAAGAATCACTTGAGGCTGGAGAGATGGCTCAGCAGTTGAGAGCACTGACTGTTCTTCCAGAGGACCAGGGTTTGATTCTCAACATCCACATGGCAGTTCACAACTGTCTTTAGTTCCAGTTCCAGGCAAACACCAAGGCAAATAAATAAATAAAAACATTTTTTTTTAAAAAAGAAGAGAACCAGTTTAAGCATTTCCTCCACTATTGTTTGAAGTCTTAGTACTTTGTAATATTTGTGAGTTCTTGCTATATTCCTAGCACTCCCTAATACCACAGTGGTTCCCTATAACAAGATAACTATTTTGAAATTAGTACGGTGGTTTTTCAGAAAACTTGGAATCAATCTACTTAATGATGCAGCATTAATCCAGTACTCTTGGACATATACCTAAAGGATGCATATTCTTATCACAAGAACATTAACTCAAATATGTGTGTAGCAGCATTATTTATAATAAGCAGAACCTGTAAATAACCTAGATGCCTCTCAACTAACGAATAAATTTAAACATTGTGATACCTTTACACAATAGAGTACTATTCAGCAGTTTTAAAAATAAACACCCTGTAATTTGCAGGCAAATAAATGAAACTAGAAGATATAATCTTGAGTAAGGTAACACAGACCCAGAAAGATAAACATTATAAGTCCTCACTCATAAGTGGATTTTATATATAAAGCAAATGATAATTAGGCTACAATTTACAACCCCTGAGCAGCAAGATAAAAAGTTAGAACCTAAGAAAGACATCAATGGATTTCTCTGGGAAGTGAAAATAGTTAAGATCTTCTGAGTAAATTTGGATCATAAGAGAAAGTGTGCAAGGGGAGGTGAGAAGAGAACATGAGGAAATGAGATGTTAAGCTGTGGGAGGGACAGAGAGATAGAACAATATTTGGTATTTTTACATAAAACCCTTTGCTTTTTCTTTTTACTATTCAAAAAAATCTATTTTCTATTTTAAATGAGAGCAAACAAAAGCATATTTGATTGTTATGCAACTACTCCATAAGTAAAGAGAGATGATGAGCATAATATGAGATATAAACATATTTGAGTAGCCTTAAACTTCATAAGCAATAGAAATGTCATTTGTCATATATATTAATTAAACCTGTGGAAAATGATTCTCCCTAACATAATCTGGGCACAGCGTAAATAATGTTCCCCAACTTTACTTATAGATAAAATCTCTGAAACTGAACTTTTAAAAGAACAGAACGGCTACAAGAGGCTGTAAAGAGGAATGAGTTATGAAGGAAAAAGACTGATCACATGGTAAATAAATCTCCAGTAGACAAGTAAGATAAACTCTTGAGAATGGTTTCACAGAATGGTTATATAAAATCAAGAACATGCTATATATTCTGTCATGGCAACATACCCTACTATATTCCCAGTAAAATTTTTGTGTCTGACAATTCTAAATTACTGTATTTAGCCTGTTAACAGCATAATTGTGTGTCAAAATACAACAATGTGTTTCATAGATAAATAATATATACAAAACTATCCATCAATTAAAGCAATTTAAAAAGTAATGGGAAAAAACATTTGAAGAATAAAAGGTAAATGATGGAGTCAAAATATGTGAATGTACATTTTTGTTATTTAATTTCATTAAATTTACTTATTCCTCTTTAATTTTAACTTCTTTTTCCATGTCCTTATTCAAATGAGTATAGTCAGATGTACAGAACTAGTATAAAAATGTGATTAATAATATTGAATAAATCTACAGCTATCAACACCCTTATAATGTCTAATCTTATTCAAAATAGTGATGATTATATCAATGTTTCATTCAACATTCACTAGTTTTCTTTTTTTTTTTTTTTTTTTTTTTTTTTTTTTTTTTTTTTTTTTTTTTTTTTTTTTTTTTTTTTTTTTTTTTTTTTTTTTTTTTTTAAACTTCATTTATTTATTTGCCTTGGTGTTTGCCTGGAACTGGAACTACAGACAGTTGTTAGCTGCCATGTGGGTGCTGGGAATCGAACCCGGGTCCTCTGGAAGAGCAGACGGTGCTCTTAACCGCTGAGCCATCTCTCCAGCCCCGACTAGTTTTCTATTTTCCCTTTAGTCTATTGAATTGATATTTTCTCTCTCTGACTCTTTATATTTTTATTCATAATATTAGCCTCAATTTCCAAACATATTTGTGAAGATATCAGGATTTATATTTCAAAAGAACTAGATACAAATCACCACATTGCTGACTAAGATTAGAAAGGGCTGACCTGTATAAGTCCTTCATCCACGACTATCCAGTGGTGTCCATCAAGGATCCTTTTGACCAGGACGACTGGGAAGCCTGGCAGAAGTTCACGGCCAGTGCAGGCCTCCAAGTGGTGGGGGATGACCTCACAGTGACCAACCCTAGGAGGATCGCCAAGGCTGTGAATGAGAAATCCTACAACTGTCTCCTGCTCAAAGTGAACCAGATTGGCTCTGTGACGGAGTACCTGCAGGCGTGTAAGCTGGCCCAGTCCAATGGTTGGGGTGTCATGGTGTCCCATCGCTCTGGGGAGACCGAGGATACTTTCATCGCTGACCTGGTGGTGGGGCTCTGCACTGGACAGATCAAGACTGGTGCCCCATGCCGATCTGAGCACCTGGAAAAGTACAACCAAATCCTCAGAATTGAGGAAGAGCTGGGCTGCAAGGCCAAGTTTGCTGGCAGGTCCTTCAGGAACCCCCTGGCCAAGTAAAGTGGGTGGAGATCTCTGGAGCCACCAGCTGCTTAGACTCTGTTCCTGATGTCATCGAGGCTACTCACAACCAGCCCTGTGCTTGCCCCTCCCGTGCCCTGCTTCCTTAGACATCCTCGAAGCCACACCTGACCACCTGGAGACCCCAGCTTTGTAATCATGTGATTGGTCTGTCATCTTACTTCCAAGCTAGTGTTTGTAGCCCCAGCGGTTAAACATCGTAAATAAAAGCCTCAGTGACCCATTAAAAAAAAAAAAAAAAAAAAAAAAAAAAGAAGTGGCAGGAAGATTACTCAAAAATGGTTGTTTATATCTAAATTTAATGTTATGTTATATTCCTCATGTACCATTCAGTGATCTAAGTTGTATGTGAAAAGTTCATATTATTTATAAGTATAAGGCAGAAATTTATTAAAGAAAATTGAGTAAATCATTAAATTGTTAAGGCTTTGAAAAAATTATCTTTGAAAAGATAATACAAAAGTATAGAAGCCTATAAGCAGAAAATAACAGTGAAGTCAACAACAGGGCTACTGCCAAGTGGATTCTGTTGTTTCTGCTTTATTTCTGGAGCCATATTTTATACTTCACACCATCCCACCCCAGACTTACACTCTAGCTTTTTCCAGTGTCAATGCATCTGAATAATAAATTCTCCCCCAGTTGCAGATTTAAAACAAATTCTATGTGCCTATTTTAGTCTGGTGGTAGAACATTGAGAAAGTATTTTCTGGTTTTATGGAACAGCAGACATAATAGTACTCTGGGTCTTGTAGTCTTTCCTTTCCTCTGAACCTTAGTTACAGAAGTTGTATTATAGAAGAGGTCCAAAAGGATAGATTCCCCAATATCAATTGTCTTCTTCATTTTGTGCAGTTGTATTTTTTGTAATAGTTTCTAGAAATAAAAAGAAACGCTTCTTTGATTAGCAATAAGAACCACACTTATGGGTGTAGAATGTAATTAGGAATTGTGCTAATTGTGTCTAAAGAAAGTTGTAGGAGTAGGTTCTTCTATAAGGTTCATAACATACTAGCCAAGGTACTTGGGTAGATTTTCAATACCAGATATAATTTCTCTAGTGTCGAGTATGCCTGAAGCTCAATTAAATAATTGTTGGCTATCTCTAGGATCTCTAAGTACCACTACAGTACTTTTAGTAACATCTTTGCCTTTATAGTCTTTTTTTGTGGTTTATAGGTATTACAGCTGGGTAGGACTATTGATTGCTTTTCTAATTGGCAGCTTGTACAGAAACTCCTGTACTATAAACCTAGTTTGTCATAAAAATGGTTTCAGGGCAGGACTAGCTCAAATCTTTAAATCATGTGTACACGGTGTCTTGAAAAGTATACTCTGGATTCTGAAGTTTACGCAGGGCATAGGAGAAGAGATGGAAGGATAGTGTATTAGGTGTGATGACTGGGAGCTCATGAGATGTGACTTAGAAACCTAGTGCAGTGAAAACTCCCTGAAATCTAGGAGGGTGGCTCTAGTGTGGCTTAGTAATAGAGAATGCAAAGCACAAACTGGCAATCCTTTGTAAATAAGCAATGCTCCCAGCAGAGGGACTTAGAGACATCAACCATGACACAAAAACTTCACTCTGTACTCTGTTCTGCTTACAAGATGTGTTTAGTTAATGGTGAGTGCAGAACTTGTGAGAGTGACCTACCAATGACTAGTCCAATTTGAGACACAGGCTGTGAGAGGAAGACTGAGTGTGAAACTGCCTGAATGACCAGGAACCCAAGACTGGACAGACCAGAAACTGAGGATGGAACTCAACATTTCTAGCCAAAAGAAAATTAGTCAATTAAATGATTCCTGGTAATATTCTACTGTACTCATAATCCAATTTTCATCAGAGATATATCCTTGAGCAACTGATGACAACAGAAGCAGAAAGTCACTGATGAATACTAGGCATAACTCAGGAAAACCTGAGAACAAGTGTAAAGAAATTCTTGAATCCAGATGGGTTGAGGATGTTACATAAACAGGGATCAGAGAGAGAGTCAACTAAGAAGGACCCATGGGGACTCGCAGAGACTAAAATGATAATCATGGACCAATTGGTCATCTGTATATATATTATACAGCTTGATATTCTAGTGGGATTCCTAAGAGTTTGAATGGGAGATGACTCTGACTCTTTTGCATAAACTTGGGATCTTTTTCAGGCTACACAATTACCCAGTCTTGATATGAGGGTTTGTGTCTAGACATATTGTAACTTCTTCTGATAAGGTTGTTTGATATCCCAGAAAGGTATGCTATTTTTTGAAGGGAAACAGAGGAATAGTGGATCTGAGGGAAAGCAGAGTTGTGGAGGTGACTAGGATCAGTGGAGAAAGGAGAGTTATATGGGATGTCTTTCAGTACTCTGTGAATGTGCTTTATTGTTATTTGTTAATTATTGCACAAATTCTAGTTGGTGTTTAATGATAATTCAGATCCAGATATTAGGAAGAAGCTGGAATCACAGAGATAGGAAATATACCATATTCAGTTCTCAGCCAGTCAATTTCTCAGGCCAAACAGGGTAAAAGCTATCTTCAAGAATACTCTGCCTGCATGGTCATTCCTATAGAGTACCTGAATATCATCCTAAGCCTGCCTTAAATATCTTTTCATTCCTGTTATTTCACTTCTGGGTTCTACATTGTAACCATAGAGTTAGGATTAAAAGTGTGAGCTATTACTGTTTGGTAGCTAGGCCTTGAAATCACAGAAATCCAGAAAGATTTCTGCTTTCTGGGTGATGAGGTTAAAGGTGTGAGTCACCACATTGTCAACCCTGTGTTGGGATTAAAGGTGTGAGTCACTGCTCTCTGACCCTCATGGCTTTACTATGAGTGATTCTGTTCTCTGATATTCTAGGTTGATTTTATTAAATATAAAATGTCTCACCACAGTTAATAATGAGGCTATTTTGGCCAATGGCAAGGCAGTTTAGAGGCAAACAGGAAATCCAACCAGAAATAAAAGAGAAGAATGTCATCGTCAGACTGAAGCCTAGGCTCCGGCCAAAGAAACAAATGTAATGAAACACATGTTTCATATTAGAGCCATATGGCTATATATAGATTAATGAAAATGGATCAAATTGTAAGACCTAGGTGGTAATGAGCCTGAGCCATATGCCAAACAGTTTGTAACTAGTATAAGTCCTTGTGTGACTAAATGGTTGTGAGACTGGGGGTCTGGACATTGGAGCTAGGTCAGGCTGGAGGGTCAGAAACTTCTGTCTACAAATAGGGTTCACCATTAGGCAGTGAAAAAGTAGGATGACTAGGAAGGTTGGGAGGGGGAAGGGAGTTTGAACAAGGGATAAAAAATGAGACTTTCTTCATAATAAAAAATAAAAAATAAGAATAAATAAAAAAGAAAAACTAAAAATAAAAAAAGATTATGAAAGCACAGAAATAGAGCCATAGCAGGCTTCTTAGTCTCACAGTCTCATGCCAGCACCAGTGCAGAGACTCACAGCTGCATGGGAGATGTTGCTGGCCACGAGTCACCATGAGCTGAGCTAGTGGCCAATTTCTGCAGTTTTTCTCATGGGCTGAGGTACTAAGATGCTTCTTCTAGCTATTGCTTTCAGGTTTGGGAGCACAACTGTGGGCTTCGAAACATAGTATTGCTTCCCAGAACTAAGAAGGTAATCATAACTCCACCATGTTAAAACAAAACAAAACAAGTGGAACAGAGTCAGCAGTCAAGGGTCTTAGTTTACAAATTGATTAAAGTTACATAATAAAAACTGAATAAGATGGAGAAAACCTCTACATGGGTTAATATTTGTGCAAATAAAACACATGAACTAGGGAGAAAAAAGAAAAAGTATAGAGAAGTCCTTAAAAATAAAATAATAAAGATATAATAAGCCATAAAAAATACACAAAATTTGAATTATGTACATTATTGTGTATTCTTTTAATTTTTTGACTGTTAATAAGCTAAATGCAGAAAGACATTTGATTGTAGAGACTGTTAAGTTAAACCAACATATATATTTTAAAGGTATCTTAACTTTTAAATTTGGGTCTAAAAATATATTGCTTTGGAAAAGAGATTCTGCTTCTGTTTTTACAGAAGATAAAAAGCTATGGATTGCTTCCAGGCTAATATGTTGCAATCAAGAAAGACCCCCTGAAAAATCTCTGATGACAATAGATGACCCAGATGATCCAACTCAGCTTCAAGGTTGCTGACTAGGATGATTCATTCTCACAGCCTCTTAAAGATTACGAAAGCCTCAATCATCAGGAAGTAGGTTAGAAACTGTACCCGCATTCCCCAAAAATGTATTATGGACATTTATTTTTGTTTAGAGGATTAGGTTGTTGGTCAGAATCAATCTCTCTCTACAAAGCAAGAGGGGGTATAAATGTGATAGGATGAAAGGGTAGATTATTGAATCTACATTTAAAAAGCAACTACTTGAATTACATATATTGCATTTATATGGATCTTAGTTTATTGATAAAAATTTAAGGTTAATTCTGTTATATTGTATGTATATTTCTAATTTTGTTTAAGATATAATTTTTATTAAATTCCTTAAAATTCTAATTTATAATTAAAAATATAGATTAATTGTCATTTATCTGTGATAACCAAACTTATAGTCATGTTAGTTAGCTTTTGTAGATGTACAAAAATATATTTTGATTAGATAGGTAATCTTCAAACACTTCAAAGATATACAGACTATGACATCTATTTTCTTTTTTTTCTTTTTTCCTTATTATGAATAAAGTCATATTTTTTATCCATGTATATACTTGTTCAAGCTCCCTTCCCCCTCCCACCCCTTCAAGTCACTCTCTCTTTTCCACATCTCCTTATCTCCTCCCCAGCAAGGGCAGGAGGTTATTTTTTTTAAGAACTTACACTTTTTTGGAAAATGAGACATGTGTGCTCCTGGCAACACTAATCTACTTTAAAAGGATGATGTGCATCAAAGAAACTCTGTATGGGTTTACTCTGTAGCAAAAGTTAGCCACTGGATAAAAAATTGTTTTTGCTTTGATGGCTAACTGCTTGACAGTATGATGCATAAATTGAACATGCAGGACACATAGGATTGATCTCTAAAATATATAGAGAATTCAAGAGACTAGAGCCCCAAATCCTTAATAACCCAATCAAACAATGGGGTTTAGAACTAAAAAGGGAATTTTCAGCAGAAGAATTAAAAATGGCTGAAAGGCACATAAAACATGCTCAACATCTTCAATCATCAGAGAAATGCAAATCAATACACCTTTGAGATAACGCCTTACACCTGTCAGAATAGCTAAGATTAAAAACACAGATTACAGTCTATGCTGGAGAGATGTGGAGCAAAAGGAACACTCCTCCATTGTTGGTCGGAGTGTAAACTTGTTCAGTCACTTTGGAATGCAGGACAGTGTTTCTCAGAAAACTGGGAATCAATCTCCCCTAGGATCCAGCAATACCACTACTGGGCATATACCATAAAGATGCACATTCACACCCCAGAAGCATGAGCTCAACTATGTTCATAGCAGCATTATTCATAATAGTAAGAACTTGAAAACAAACTAGATGCCCCTCAACTGAGGAATGGATTAACAAACTGTGGTACATCTACACAATGGAGTAAGAAAAAAATGATATCCTAAAATTTGAAGGCAAATGGATGGATATGGAGAACATCCTCCTGAATGAGGTATCACAATCCCAGAAAGATAAACAGGGTATGTACTCACTCATTAGTAGACTTTAAAAAGAATAAAGAGAAAGATGTCATTGTATGCAAGAACTCAAGGCTTGGGGCTGGAGAGATGGCTCAGCGGTTAAGAGCACCTTCTGCTCTTCCAGAGGACCCGGGTTCAATTCCCAGCACCCACATGGCAGCTAACAACTGTCTGTAGTTCCGGTTCCAGGCAAACACCAAGGCAAATAAATAAATAAATAAATAAATAAATAAAGTTTAAAAAACAAACAAACAAACAAAAAACTCAAGGCTAGACCATAGCTAAATGACACAATGCCTCCATTCTACATTGATGGCCTTTGGCAGAGGTGTGGGTGAGGAAAGACTTGTTTTCTTTAAGGGTCTGGCCACAGGGAGTTTAATTATGCTCCAATAAGTAAATGAACAGCATTAAAGGGCTTTTTTGTAAATGGGGAGATCATAAGAGTGGGCATGATTCTGAGAGGTCTGATATCTGAGTTTGAAGGGGTGCATGATGTAAAAACACCTAATAATAAGTACATATAAAAAAGAAAAAAGAAATAGTGTGATTAATATCAGGGTTTCACTGGCTTTGTAGCTTTTAAAGGCTTTCTTTATTTTTTAGCTTTTATGTAATTATGTAATATGTATTAGTCTTAGTTTTTTAAGTTATAATAGAATTCTTCAGTAAGTCCATATTTTCTTGTGTTTTTTTGTTATTGCTGTTTTTTTATTTTTATTAAGGAGTATTTTATTAGTATTTATTATTATTATTATTATTATTATTATTAACAAAAAAGTGACACTTTCTATCCTTGTATATTCTTATTCAAGGTCTCTTCCCCTCCCAACACATCAGGTCATTCTCTCTTCTCCACAACTCCTCATCCCCTCCCTGGGCAGGCGGCAGGCAGTCCCATGGTCCCATTGTCCCAATATTGCTTAGTTCAGTCTCCACTCCTGGCAGATCCAGTTTTCTGCCCCCAACCTCAAGACTGGTTATTAGTATTTCAAATAGGTTACAAAGTATGCATTTGTTAAAATCATTCATTGAATTTGGGTTTAATTTTGCTCTCTAAAATCTCACCAGTTTTTGCAGAATCTTCAATTTATTGAAACAAATTTATAATATGCCCTTATGATTTTCTGGAATTTCATTCATATCTATTATAATGTTTGCCTTTCAATTTCTAGCTTTATTGAAATAGGTATTTCCTTTTTTGTTTAACATGATCAAGAATTTGCCAGTTGTGTTTAATCCTTAAAAAATAAATTAATTAATTAAAGAAAGAAAAATAATGACCATAGGACTTTGTCAGAACAAGCAAAGATTGTCCTTCAGGCTTCTGTTTCACAGAGAAAACTGTCAGACATTCTACAGGACACAAAGTGGAATGACTGACAAACATTGACAAAATGGGCAGAGCAGTCCTTTAACTTCTTGATTTACTGAAAGGTATGCTAGATACTCTAGATCTATAGGCTCAAAATGGATGCCCTAACATTACAAAGGAACTTTGCTTCACTGTCCAAGTAGCCAGATGTCTCTGTCAATTCTAGAATTTGGAGGTTTCTTGCAATGCATTTCCTATTTACTCAGGTAATTTTACATATCTGAGTAATTTTACTTGTGTGGTTTTTGTAGGAATGGAAGATTAGATAGTTACAATTATAGCTTTCCTTAGTTATAATAAAAGGTAAATTAGTTATAGTTTCTTTAATTTGCTAAATATAAATAGTCTATATATTGTAACTGTAATTCTTGCTTGATAATTGTTTTGTTACATGTAAGTTTGCTATGTTGAAATGAAGCCTTCCTTTTTGATTAGACAGAAATAGGGAATTGATGAGGAATGTCTTTCTGTATAATGTAAATATGCTTTATCACTATTTATTAATAAAGAGGCTGTTTGGTTTATGGCAAGGCAACTTAGAGGCAAGCAGAAAATCCAAGTGGAGATAAAGGAAAAGGATGGAGTGAAACAAAAGGTGCAAGCTGCCATCCAAGAAGAAAGATGTGTAGGACACGGGTAACGCCTTGCAGCCACATAGTACTACACAGACTAATGAAAATCGGTTAAGTTGTAAGAGCTAGCTGACAATGCTCCTGAGCCATAGGCCAGACAGTTTGTGATTAACACAATCCTTTGTATGATTATTTGGCACAAAGTGGCTGTGAGACTGGAGGTCCAGACCAGTGGGCCCAAACAGGTCAGAAAACTTAGGCTACAACAGAGTCTAGTTGTGATTTAATATATGACCGAATAATAAAATTTAAAAATAAAAAGCATTAAATACCATTTGTGTAAGATAAATAATATATTATTTTTAACTTATAATAAAGTAAAATATTACATATACATTAATTTATTTAGACAAATATTTTTATTTAGGACAAGCAAGGAACTATGTAACTTAACAGTACTTATATAATTACGAAATATCATGTTTTGAAAAAATTGCTATTTGATGTCCCACTTTCATGTCACCCCATATCTTTTATTAGAAATTAGCATTCTTGATGTTCAGTTTATAGAGATTACAGCCCAGAAAATACCTTGTTGCTATACTATAGATAAAGATGCTAATTTGAAGGGTTATGTATTTCAAGATCTTAATCGGTTCTTAATCCACCAAACTTATATTGGTGGTAAACTTTCAATGAGAAACTCACCTTCATTATCCAGAAAGCTGCACAAGTTAATACTGACAGGAAATGGCCATTGTCTTATCATCAAACATTTCAACAACTGAAATGAAACTAATGTTTTATTTTTAGATATTTCAAGGTAAAATATCAACGAAGTTAAATATCTGAAAGTAAATAAAACATTTAAGTTTCGCTACAATATTATAAAGTGATGAAAGAGACTCATATGGAATGGTATTTGGAGGTATAGAAGAAGGCAAAATAAAATAATTCATTTATATATATTCACAAGTATATTTAAGGGGAGAGTGTTGATAAAGCCTTACTCTTATAGGCCATATTACCCTGGAATTAATGCTGTAGAGCAGGCTGGCCCAGAATTTATAGCCATGAACTCAGGAGAATGTAATTACAGAAAAGAACCACTTGTCCTGAACAATAATTTTTTTAATATTACCAATTACTGAAAATGAAAATGTGTCAAGTGAATGAAATTCATTTACCAGGCTGATTTTGGAAAGAAATAATTAATAAGTGAATTCTAACTGAATTTTTTTTCCTCAGCTTGATGCCCCAGCTAGTGATACTGTCTCCTAGCAGTCAGAGAGATTGCTATTTCTTTCTCATATTTTCTACATATGAATAGTGTTAAACATACTACAGGGTTCTGCCTGGAAATTGATCCTGAAGCTACACCCAAGCATTCACAGTACAAAGCATCCACAGTAAATAAGAGCATCATGGATAGTCCAATCTGAAAAGAAAATGTAAAAGTCAGCTGCGTATGTATAAATTTAATCTTCTAATCCTAGCTTCTCATCACGAAAATATTACTAATATTTTTCTTTGAAGGCAAATAACTCCTAAAAATAACCATATTTCATTGAAATACTCATGCATTTGTAATTCTGCCTCTATACTTTATTTAAGGTTTGAAAGTATAAAGCATAGATTTTTCAACTACTCATTTTCTAGATTCCATGTATATATCTTCATAATTTAAACTTTTATATTTCTAACCTCTCATTCAGTCTTCAATCTTATATATCACTAAGTCATCCCATACTATCAAATTTTAGTTGATATGCTGGTTAGTTTTCTGTCAACTTGATATAAGCTACAGTTATCTGAGTGGAGGGAACCACAATAGAGAAAATGCCTTCATAATATTGGCCATGGTGAAGCCTGCAGAGAATTTTCTTATGAGGTGATTGATGTGAGAGAGTCAGCCCATGGTATATAGTACCTCCTAGAAGCAAGCCAGTAAAGAGCATTCCATTTGACCTCTGCATTAGTTCCTGCACACAGCTTCCTAGCCTGTTGGAGTTTTTGCCATTGCTTACTTTGATTATGAACAATGTTGTAGGACTGTTAATGGAATGTGCCCTTTTCTTCTCAAGTTTCTTTGGACACAGTACTTCATCACTGCAATGGAAAAACTAGCTGAAACAGTTGGTGACCAATGACTGGTATATATATATCCCTCACATCTCTTTGCACAGTGAAAACCTCTCTATGCCCTTCTCTTCCAGAGTTTGATATGATAAAAAGAGAAAGAAATTTAATACACTGATTTGAGTAGCCAACTATTAGAATTTTAGAATTCTCTAAATATATGAAATAAACTCTATGTCATATATGCAGGTTAACTACAGTCAACATTTTAATCTTACTGTACAATTTAAGGTGAACATGACAATGTACTTAAAAGAATACCTAAGGATGAAAAAAAATAAACTCAACAAACTATTTTAATCTTGATTGCTCCTAGATATGCTAATTATGTTCCAAGACCCAATTATATCATTTTATCACATAATGATGGATAACAGTCAGTATATTTTTATCAGTTAAGAAAATAGTTTAGTTGACTCCTACTTAATTGGCAGCTATATTTTAATACATATATGTGCCTACATAGATGGATCCATTCTGCTTTCTATGTTTGTAACATATAAGTTTTAGTTTTACATTATTCTCCAAATAAGACATGACTTTGGCTGTATAAATAATTATATTCTTGTATACTCAAACAATTTTATACCTTAGCACACAGAGATGAAATCACAAAAAGGCAAATTAGTATATCAACTTTAATATTATAAAAATAAAACAGTAACTACAATAGCATTTTTAATATGTTTCCTTATTGGCCGGGGTTTTTCTAGGATAATAGATAAGTAAGTCATCATTGTGCAGAGTATAGAAAGAGTGAATATGTATTGCTAACATGAGCATAATTATGTCAAGAACCCCAAAATTCTAAACATCTGGGAATAATAATACAGTCTTCTCTGTGTCAGTATTAGGAAAGTGACCAAGACTTCCCCTCATCTACATGCAGATGCTGACAGTCTATACAGCATGTGTCAATTGCAGCTTCCTTTTCTGGGATATTTATAACCCAAACTATTCCTTACAGAGACACCTCTACCAAGACTAGCTAAACATGTCTCCTTATTTATCTGTATGTAATAACTCTATCATGTTGTCCGACTTTATACAACAATCTTGTATTCTCCATTAGGAGGTATAAAATAAAAGCACTGAGCTTTTAGGCTGTTGTTCTGTGTCTCCCTCCCTGCTTTTTTGAATGTGTGTACATCCTTTCTTGATCCTGAGTCACCCTGGTTAGGTATACCTTAGCCATGTAAGGCCTCAGCAGATCATTATCTAGCTACGTAAATTGAAGCTGAAGGTGACGTGATTACTAAACTGTGGCAATCTGGAATCTCTATATAAAGATACAATAATTAATATTAGGTTGGTGAATGGACCATATCAATGTAAGAAAAGAAAAGCTACTCCAGATGTGTTAGGGAAGTTCTGTAATCTCAAAAATCTAGGCTATGAGGCAGAGGTACTTGAATTGAGGGCAGCCTGAGATAAGAATGAGACCCTTTCTCACAAACAAAAAGGCAAGAAGAAAAAAATATCAATTTTATAATCTTGAGTTTAATCTAGATGATAGCAAACAAAACCTTTTATCTGTCAATACTGTCCTGCCAATAAAATATGCTAGGGCAACAGTGGGACCAAGCTTGTGGGAGTAATCAATTAACATCTCATTTAACTTAAAGTCTATTCCACTGAGATGTAACCTATACCCAACACTTCATGGGTAATCAGAACCAGAAACAAGATAGCTAAGAGATTTAGGGCAAAACCAAATAATACTTTTTTCTTTTGGTAGTGGCAAATGATTTCTAATGATATTCTGCTATCCTCATAGATCAGTGATATATTTTGCCATCAGAAAAGTTTCCTCTTGCAGCAGATGAAAACAAATACAGAAACCTAGAACCAGACTCTCATGAAAAGACTGAGACACAGCATTCTAAATAGGAAGTCGTCATCAAATCCCCCCTCCTAGAACTCTGAAAACTGAAGAAAGATTATAAGAATCAGAAGGGGTAATGAATACCAGTGGAATAAGGCTCTCTAAATCAACAGAGCTAAATTCATATCAAATTACTGAGTCAACAAGCACAAAGTGTACATAGATCTGTACCAGATCTTCTGCATATATGTTATAGTTTTTAGTTTAATATTTTTAGAAGACTCCTGAACATGTAAATGAATGATTTTCTGATTATTGTGCAGTCTCTTGAGATTTTATGCTTCTGTTGATTTGCCTTACCAATTTTTGATGTGAAGATTTTTGTTTACCTAATTTTATATTTACGTTGTGTTATCTCTCAGAAGCCTGTTATTTTCTAATGAAAGACAGAAAGGGAATGATGGATCAACTTGGGAGGCAGGTGGGGGACAACATAGGAGAAATAGAGGGTGATAAATCTGAAATCATGATATATGGTATGAAAAAAGAATTTACTTTCATAAGTAAAGTAAGAATGACTAAAGCATTAAATCAACACAAAAAGAAAAGAAAAGAAATAAACTGTAAATTGTGACACTGCAAACTAAATGGCACTTTTCATTTTATTGTAACAAATACATTTGAGAAACATTAAAATGAAATATTATACCAATAATATATCTACATATTCACTTTTTCATTGATGTGTCCAAATAACTAGCAAGGAGTAGTTTAGGGGAAGGGATATACTTTAGATCACAATTTCAGGGAACTTCATGGCAGGAATGACGAATCAGTCCAGTATCAAAGACATGTGTAGGGGAGTCTTATATTTGATGATCTAAAGAAAGATAGGGAGGAATTCTGATGCTTAAATGGGTTTCTCCTTTCTCCCTTTATTCAGTTCAGGTTCCTAAGACATGGAAGGTACCACTGACAGCAGGGCACATCTTGCCTCTCAGCTAATCATCTCTGGCAAAGTCATCATAGACAGATACATCCAGAGGTATTTCTTTTCAGTGCCCTAGGGCACCCCTTAATTCAATCAAGCAGCACATAAAAATCACTTTTGCCATAAATTAACATTAGATTTGTCTTACTTTCAAAATAAGGGATTTATTCTTACTATATGTATGCAGTAGGCAGTAATTAAATTATAGGGAAATATAGTGTTTAAATTGATGCTAGATGATTAAATGCAATATCTTTGATTATGTTTGACATTACAACAATAAATTGAACATTTATTCATGTTCAAAATGTACAGATAGAAAAAATGTAGAGAAAACATTTGGCATAAAGTATTAATGAGCTTTGAAAAATCAAATGTCCTTATGTAGCAAAAAGTAATTATAATATACTGTAAAATAGCAAAGACAATAGTACTAGCTTTTAAAAGGCTCCTTGCTGCAATTGTTCCCATAGCACTTATTATTTTAGATTTAATTTCAAGGATACAGCTATTCAAATTCAAAGTCTTACATGACCAAATTGTAACTCAGATTACTAAACTAAAAGGATGACAGACACACAGAATGCTGAAACATTCAAGCCAAGGATATTTTTTTCTACAGTGATAAACTGTGGATCAGTCAGCCCCAAGTTTAATCATGTTAAGTAGTACATTGTCGCGAGCAACTTCGCCAGCAAGGAAGATGCAACACCGGATCCTTCTCTTTGCAGTTTATTTGGGCCTTTAGGATATATTCTTGTCTTTCACTCACTCACTCTCACTCTCACTCTCAGACTGATGAGGAACGACGAACAACCCACTCACTACTCTTAGATGAACGATCCCCCCGGGGGGGGGGTGGCAGCTGGGGGAGGGGAGTCCGCTCGTGGCTAAATACCCTTTGGGCTTCCAATCCCGGTAAGCCACGTGGGCATCGCCCATAGGTCCTGAGGCATGGAAGCAAGCCACCATCCTCGCCTACAGCCAATAAGGAGTTGTTTACTCCCGAGAGCACAAACCATCCCATCAGGAAGGTGGAAGGCAGAAACCAGCACCACCTTTAGGGTGTGGTACAACGCAGCTCTCTGCAGTACATATCTTTAATTTATAGAAAATTGTTATTGTGCTGCAAATATAAGTTAAAAATCCGCAAAAAGAAACAAATCTTAGAATATTTTGTCAAGTATTTGTTCATGAAAATTGATGGCATTTAATTTTATTATGATTAATCACTATCTGTGCTAACATGTTTAATAACATTTAAGAGTATGCTTGCACCCAAAATATGTATTTAATTGGACAAGGCTAATACTTCTTCCAAGGATATTCTTTTTTCTTAGAAGTATCTGACTTTAACTTAATCTGAATCATACAAGATAGTCATTTTTACTTGTATTTAGCCTAAAAATATAGATAATTGAGAAATGTATACATTTAGTGGTTTATATTCCATTTTTATAATGTGATAATTCACACATGAAATAGTATTGTGAGGCACAACAAAAGCATATCCTATCAGTAATCGCTACTCAGATGTCTTTCTGCACTGAGATTTAAATAATTAGAAAATAGACAGCTTGACAATTGTAAATAAAATATATGTTAAAATTCACAAGTTATGCCAGGAAGTGGTGACACAATTCTTTAATCACAGCACTTGAGAGGCCGAAGCAGGTAGGTCTTTGTGAGTTGGAGGCCATCCAGATCTACAGAGAGAGTTCCAGGACAACCAGAGAGATTACTGATTACATAGGGAAACATTGTCACAAAAATCAAAAAATAAAAACAAGCACAAGTTAAAAGTTTCCATATGACTAGTCCTGGGCATATACATGAAGGATTCTATATACTATAGATTCCTATATACTAAGGATTCTATATAATATATTCTATATTCTATCTCTATATTATAGAGATATTTACACACTCATGCTTATCTCCATTCTGTCACCAATAGCAATCCAAAGAAATTAACTCCCATCAACAAATAAATGTCTAAAAATATGAGATCCAGATACACAATGAGAATTTATTTAGTCATAAAAATAAATTAATAAATTTATAATTTTTTCAAAAACATGTTTATATTACTAAAAAAGTATGATAGTGTGATAACATAAGCTTCTAAAGAAAATACAGTGCATATCCTCACTCATATGTAGATTCTAATATTCTCGTTTTTATATGTGTGTGTGTGTTTATGTGGGACTGACTTTGTGTAGAGGTAAGTAAACAAAATAACTTCCAAAAGAGAGGACAATGAGGTTTTAAGGAAGGATTTGTGGGGAGTAATAGAACACATTTATTATGAATTTTTTAAAAGAACACTGCAGGCAGAAGGATATGCTCAAAGTCTGGGGGTTGGGGCAGGGATGCAGGGGAGACAGTTGAGGGGATTACCCATAAGCATGTATTAAATACTTTAAGGCAGCCAGTTAACACTAATTAAACATTAGAAGAAAAATTTCAAAAGGGAGAAAAACAGCATTATAGTAAAGTTTTTGCCATGAAGTAGCCATAAATAAAACCTTCCATTTCCTTTTACCAGCCATTATTTAAATGCTTATAGTATTTATTTTGAGTCAAGTATAGTATGAATTAGCAAAAATATGGAATATACATTGTTAGGGTTCTCTAACAATGTCTTTGAAAGCATGGCTCCAGGAAAATTTCAGGTTGCCCTTAGCTTGTTCCTGGAGACCATTGTGGAGGCATCTTCTATGACTGTATTAGATGGTCTCTACTTTAATTCATTGTGTTACTGTGGAAATCCACAGTGCTTTAGCTAAGCTAATCTAACATGACATTTACTTTTATTAATTGTATTAATTTAGTGTGGATTAACATAGTAAGCTAAATGCACTTGTATACATATTTACTGCCCCTAATACTTGCTAGATTTAAAGTTTCCAACCAAAGGAGACTTTGCTTACTGTGCTTTATAAAACCAAGCTTCCAACAGATGCAGAATGAAGGTTCTATATTGAGAAGTAGGGTGCTTATCAATTTGATTACAGGGAAAGGCCAGTTCAGGCACCCTCTACACTATTGCTTGAATTCTTAGCTGGGATCATGTTTGTAGATTCTTTGGTAGTTCCCTAGCACCACATTCATCCGTTCATCCATATCCCTCAGTGGCTCCCTCTATCAAGATAATTTATTTCTTTGTTCTCCTCTGTCCCTAGCCAAACAAAACCATTCCATTCCCTCCTGTTCTCTTTCACCTCCCCTTACCCTATGGCCTCAATTTAGGCAGAAGATCTTACTTATTTCCCCTTCCCAGGGAAGTCCATGAATGTACCTCCTAGAGTCTTCTCTGTTACCTAGCTGCTAAGAGAGTGTGGATGGTAACCTGGTTATTTTTTTACTTTGTAGTATCACAGTCAGTAGAGCACGAAACTCTTAATCTCAGAGTCGTGGGTTCCAGCCCCCAGTCAATTCTTACCTAGCTGTCTTGACCCTTTCTCGCTCCTGGTCACTTCTGTCAGTCACTTCTCCCAGTTGCTTCTATTCCTTATATAACTATTCAGGTTAGGATTAAAGGTGTGTAGCCTTGAACTCGCAGAAACAGAAGTTATGTCTCTGGAGTTGTGAGATTAAGGGTGGAGGTCACCACTCCTGGCTTTCACTGTGCTGGGATTAAAGATATGTGTGACTGATTCAGCTGTTTATCTTTGTATTCAAGGTTTAAGATTTTCCTGAGCTAGGAATTTGCCTAAGATTTGACTGGGTACTCTCTCCCCAATATTCAGGTTTTATTAAATGTGTAACATATATCCACATTGCTTTACATCTAAAATCCTCTCATTAGTGAGTACATGCTGTTTATCTTTCTGGGTCTGTGTTACTTCACACAGGATTTTTTTTTTCTAGTTCTATCAATTTGTTTGCAAATTTCAGCATGTCATTTTTCTATGCTAAGTAGTACTCCATTGTGTAAATGTACCACAATTTTTTAGCCATTCTTTAGTGAGGGGCATCTAAGTTGTTTCTAGGCTTTGGTCATTACTTATAATGGTGCTATGAACATAGTTGAGCAAAAAAGAGTAGACTGTTGTATAATGAATTATATTGCTTTATAGCTTTCTAAGGAAGCACCATAGTGGCTGTACAAGTTTGCACTCCACCTGCAGTGAAGGAGTATTCATCATACAATCTTTGTCCAGCAACTAATTAGAAGCAGATTCAGAGATCCACAGCTAAGCACTGGGTTAATCTCCCAGTCCATCTAAACAGAGGAAGAAAAGAATAATTGAGCAAAGGTGACAAGATCATCATGAGGAAACTCTCAGAGACAGCTGACACAAGTTATTGGGAGCTCACTGATTCTGGATTGACATCTGGGAAACCTTCATGAGACTGAACTATGAATTATGATGACAGTTGGGTGGCAGATGCAGTTTGTTGGATCTCTGACAATGCGGCCAGAATTTATCCCTAATGCATGAATTGGATTTTTCAGCCCATTCCTTATAGAAAGATATATTCCTCAACTGTGTTACTGGCAAGGAGTTGGGAATGTGTTGCCTCAACTTGATATGCCAGGTTGTATTGGCTCTCATTGGGAGTTCTTACTGTCTCTGAGAAATGGATGAGGGAGTGAGATGGGGGAAACTGAGAGATTACTGGGAAGAAAGGCAGGAGGGGGAGCAGTGCTTACTTAGTATGTTAAAAAAATTAAATTAAAGACAGTTTTATTTTTAAAAGATGTATTCAAACAAGATATTTTAGTTTTAACTAAATACAATTCTGAAAATGAATATAGATTTTCCTTAAAAATAATGAATCATTTTTTTGTATAAAATTTCTTTGTTCTTCACTATTCTCCCATAAGCCTGATATACAGATGATGAGTAATTCTTAATGTGGGAAAGACTAATATTGATATATAGCTTATAATAAACCTCAATTGTCTTTTCATGGCACAGTGCAAAGAATAGCACATTTTTCATTTTGAGGACCTTGGGAATTCTACAAAAAAGTAATAATTTCATAAAGTAATCATTTTGCATTTAAATATGCATGAGGAGTAAGGGGTTTCACTTGAGGTGCAAACAATGCAACATTTTTAATGGATAGATAGTTCATATATATGAACATGATATAAGGACACAGATCCCAGTTGCTATGGAATCTGTGAAGTTTCTCTGATATGGAGAGATAGGTATGTACGATTTAAAAAAAAAAATGATTATTCAGTTAATCAGTGTAAGCACAAACATACAAACTAAGAAAACCAGAAGGAATTTGAATTGCTTTCAAAAAATTTTTCCTAAATATTTATTTAATTCTCTGTGAATCAGATAAGTTGGAAGATCCATGTTAATTTATATGTAAGAATAATATAAATAAATAATAACACATATTAAGCACTTAATATTTATGTATATTTTATAAATGTGAATAATACCAGAATATTCAGTCACAGAATTCACAGTAGGATACACAAGTGACATTTTTAAGTAAAATCAATGGTTAACACAAAGCTCACTAGTGATAAATGCTATAGGAAAATAACAAAGACAAATGAAACAATAAATAACAGCATATGTACAAAGGATGATGTGAGATTTGGGGAGATGACACTTGTAAAAATATCAGCATGTAAGGTGAGTATACAGCTGCAAAATAATTGCAGAAATTGCAATTTAAATAGCAAAGCCATGGAGGAAAACCAACTAGAGATTTAAGAATAAGAAGGAAAATGTTGGCAATGCAAATTACATAGAATTAGATGGGACAAGAATTCATGCTGTGAAATAGTTCTCTGGAGTACTATTCAGCCATCAGAGTTACTTGGTTTTTTTTATTTTATTATTTTGATGATACAGTCTTATGTAGCCAGGCTAGCCTCAATCAACGGGAGACATTTTAACAGGATTCTTTGCCTTAATTCAGACTTTCACTGCTAGTCTTCTTTCTCTCTCTCTCTCTCTCTCTCTCTCTTTTTAGTATATTTTATTCACTCTTAATCCATTATCTTAACATAGAAAACTGGCCAGAAGGTGAGTTACTTCAAGGCTTTAAAAAAATCTCCAAATCTTCCAAGAAACAAATTGTTAAGATCTCAGCCAATGGACCTCTTTAAAGGGTACATGGTTTTCCTGTAAGCCTCTTACTTCCTTTAGGACAGAAGGGTTTGTGGTGGGGGATAAATGCTCACAGGAATTGCCACTCTAAAGCCATGAAGCTGCTAATGCATATTCATGTGTCATGCAAATGTCCCCAGCAGAAACACATTCTTTAGTTTAAGCCTACAACTATTCAACAATAAAAAACTTTCCAAATCAAAACACACACAAAAAAATTTGGTTTGTGAGAGACTGACTCTGAAAATATTTTTCTTGAGTAAGTCATCAGCTATGGCTGGAAATCCATAGGAGAATAGCCACTATTTTTAAAGTAAAATGAGTGGATAATCATTGATATTGGGTTCCTACTGTTTTAATTCAACATACAGCAAGTCGTCTAAGAGAGGTTCTCTTCTACAGGAAAAATCTTTCAAAACTTAATTTTCCTTATGGTCTTTAAAAAATTTTTTCAGCTGAGACACAAATATCTATAGGAGTTTCTGGAATTAAGTCCTACAGCTGTAGAATTACACTATCCTTACTCTGTCCCATCAATTAACATACTCCCTCAAAATTAATTACAATAACTCAAGAGTTATTTAATTCCTTAAGAGCATTCCTTTCCAGGATGAAGGTGGATGCTATTCCTAAATCTCCAATCATAGATTCCAGTTGCATCATTTTTTATGCAAGTCTTGGAGACAGGGCCAGAAATTTTAAGATAATTCTGAAACGAATTACAGCTTCAGCCAGATAACCAAGAATTTTGAAAGACTGAAATATAACACAATAAAGTTATAAATTTTTTTGATTATGTTGAGTTTGAAATAGCACACATTCCTAATTAATAAAGCATATATTTTTATTTAAAAGCTGGAAAAAAAAAAGAAATGGGAGATGATGTTGCAAAGTAGCCAGGTTTATGACATTGGATCTTCTTCCATGTAAATATATCTTATATTTTATTAGATGAATATAATCATAATATTTTAAAATGTCTATCAAGAAAAAATATTAATTGACTGAGTATAATAATGGAGAATAAAGAATAAGTCGTGAATAAATTAGTAGTAATTTAGCCTTGCCATGCAGCAATTGTGTTTGAGAGATTTTTTTAGAAATGTGGCTAAATCATATTAGATGTTTTATAAAACAAAAATAAATGCAACAAGTAAAGCTTATTGGGATGTTTAAGTACTGATATTAACAGATGAAATCAAGTGAATAAATGTGGAACTTGGATGACAAGAAATGGAAACTAGAATTTAAATGAGCCCAAATCTAGAATGAAGTTTTATACACTGTGTAATCAGAATTCTGTACCACCTTCAAATAACCTGAAAGGTAATGCAGATAAATAGGAAAAGGTAAAATGATACTCTTGAAAGTATCAGAAGACATCTTAGGAAAGAAAAGAAGGGGAAGACACAGGAGATTAGTCATGAGATAGGAAGAATAAGAAAGTACATACCAGAGGCCAAAAGAATTAATTACAAATCTTCTCAAGATGGCACAAAATCAGGTGACAACTGACTGTTGTCCTTGTCAAAAGAAGTCTTATATAAAAATGGATTGAAGTGATATCATCAAAGTCTAGTAGTTTTATTTGACTTAGATATATAAATGTGAAGTGTGTAAGGCAAACACACTTTGTAGAGAGAATAATCCATTGGCTAACTATTAAGGAATGGCAGGGGACTGAACAAATAGTTAAAGGAGATAAAGGCAAAATTACTTCTGGTTTTATAATGAGAGGTATAATGTGCTATATTATGATCTAAGAAAGAAAAACATTTATAATTCAAGATTAGCAATGTATTAATGCATATAAAAATAAGTTAGTGGTCTCTAAACAAACAAACAAGAAAAAAAGCCAAGCATGCCCAAGCGTCAAACCACTACCACTGAATAGCTTGAGATCAGAAACACCCTGGACTGACTCTTCTGACCCCACTCCATCTATAGGAACACCTGACTCACTCTTGGGGGAGGGGGGACAAAACTGGATTTGGCCAGGAGTGGAGACTGATCCAAGCATTATTGGGTCAGTGGGACCATAGGACTGTCTGTTCCCTGCCCAGGCAGGGAATGGGGATTTGTGGAGAAGAAAAATGACCAGATGTGGTGGGAGGGGGAAGGGACCTTGAATAAAGATATACAGGGATGGAAAAAAAAATTCAGAGGGAAAGCTGAACACAAAGTAAATATATGTGTAGCAATCTTATTGGCATTATCATCCTTGATAAGTCATGCTTATGATTTTTATCTTCTTTATAGTTATTGTTAACTTTTCAGCATTTTAAATTCATTTTACTGTTTTTTTGATAAATACAAAATAAATAAAGAAGAAAAAAAGATTAGCAATGTATAATGCATATAAAAATAAGTAAATTATAGAAGTATAATCAGTAACAATAAAATAAAAATGAAGTAAAGAAGCACAAACAATTTAAAGCAATAAATAAATAAATACATACCTACATAGACAATGTTTGACCATACAATTTTTGCTTGGACCTTGTTAGAGCTTGCTTTATTTAGGTCACTACCATGCTGTTTCACAATGAATAGTGGACCCAAAGAGCAGATAAAATGTATCAAGTACTTAGGAAAATAAAACACAAATTAAATGAGTACCTATGAAATTAAGTTTCCACATAATCAGTATAAACCAACACCAAATGCACAGATTCTTTCTCAAGTCTGGGAGGTAGCAACCAAAGTCACCAAATAGGAAAGTTAGAATGTCTCTATTTGTTAGACATTGTATTTTAATTATTTGCCATTTATGCACATTTAGTGGATTGTATATTTTAATTAATTATTGCATGTTCTAAAATGATATTTTTAATGCAAAGATCTTAAAAAGTAACAAGCATTTCTAGCATCCTCTTTGTTTAAATGTTAATAGCACTAAATGTAATTGCATTAGTTTTATATTTAAATTTTTTTCTAAATGCAATATTTGAGCAATTGTAACTACAAATATTTAGCAATACCTTTCTCCTCAATAAATTTCAGACTCATAAATCTGAGGAGCTGCAAGAATTTTTACATAGGCATTTCAGAGTGCCTTGATTTTTATGCTAATCAAAATTCAATTTATAACTTGTGTTTACTTAGCTAATTTTTTTGACAATCACCTTGCTGTTTTGAAGGGTCCCATTACTAGAAACATTAATCTTTGTGTGTCATTTGGATGTCTTTCCCAACACTTCCCCAAAATTCCTCTCAATATTTTCACAGAGCATTCCATTAAAGACATTCTAATGTTCCATACAGAGAGATCTACTAGGTGGATGAATATACCTGCTACAGTGGCTCCTGATAAAAATAATCAGCTGTGATCTTTCTTATGGATTGAAGAGCTTCTTGAAATTCATTTCCCATTTTAGGGAGTTTCCTTAGTTCAGCAACTGCTGATCACTTTTACTCCTAGCAAGAATAATCCTGAAAAGTCAACAATCACAGCTATATCAAATTTTATTATGAATATTATCCATGTATTCCCTTGTTCAGGCTGCCTTCCATCTCCTGCCTCTCCCAGTCACTCACTCTTCTCTCTGTCACTTTATCTCCTACGCAGCAAGGGCAGGAGGTCCCAAGGTCCCAAGGTGCCTTAGTACAGCATACACTCCAGGCAGATCTGCTTTCCTTACCCCAACATCAAGACTGGGCAGATGTTCCTCTGGAGCGAATGGGCTCCAAGTTGCTGGTCCAAGGTGCTTTAGATCCCAAGCTGTTCAGTGGTTGTGGTTTGTAGCTTAGACATGCTTAGCTTTTTGCTTAAAGTCCACTAATGAGTGAGTACATGCCCTGTTTATCTTTCTGGGTTTGTGATACCTTGCTTAGGAGGATATTCTCTAAATCTATACATTTGCCTGCAAGTTTTAGGATACTATTTTTTCTTACTGCTGAGTAGTACTCCATTGTGTAGATGTATCACAATTTGTTAATCCATTCTTCAGTTAACGGGCATCTAGGTTGCTTCCAGGTACTAAGGTACTAAGAACAACAATCAATAAGTGGGACCTCCTGAAACAGAGAAGTTTCTGTGAGGCAAAGGACACAGTCATTAAGGCAGAACAACAACTTACATAATGGGAAACAATTTTCACCAACCCTACAAATGAAAGAGGATTGTTGTCTAAAATATATAGAGAATGCAAGAAGCTACAGCCCAAAATATTAAATACTCCCAATTAAAAAATGGGATTCAGAACTAAAAAGGGACTTCTCAGCAGAAAGATTACAAATGGCTTAAAGGCACTTGAAAAAAATGCTCATCATCTTTAGTCACCAGAAAAATTCAAATCAAAGGAACTTTGAAATATCACCTTACACCTGTCAGAATGGCTAAGATTCAAAACATAGGTGAAAGTCTATGCTGGAGAGGATGCAGAGTACGAGGAACACTCCTCCATTGTTAGTGGGAATGTAAACTTGTCTAGCCACTCTGGAGTGCAGTATGGCTGTTTCTCAGAAAACTGGAAATCAATCTCCCCAAGGATCCAGAAATACCACTTTTGGGCATATTTCCTAAAGTTGCACATTCACACCCCAAAAACATTAGTCTAACTATGTTCATAGCACCATGATTTGTGATAGCAAGAACTTGGAAACAACCTAGGTGCCCCTCAACTAAGGAATGAATTAATACACTGTGGTACATGTACACAATGGAGTACTATTCAACATATTCTAAAATTTGCAGGCAAATGGATGGATTTGGAGAATAAACCTCTTGAGTGAGGTCTCACAAACCCAGAAGGATAAGCATGGAATATACTCACTCACTAGTAGACCTTAAGCAAAAGCATTCTTATGTCATTAATAGAGGGGGAATCTTTAGCATGAATGTCTTGGATCTTCAGCTTTTCTTACAGTGATACTATTTGAAACCAGTATCCATCTACATTTGGTCTCCTAAAATTCTACTGAATTTGCTACTGGGCCATCCACTTCTAAGAATTAAATACAATGAATAAATGAGAAAAAGACAAGTTATGTGACAGAAACTTTAAAAAGGCACAGAATTCTGACCCAAAATCCCAGTCCAGTCAAAGAGAGTGAGGAGGGATTATATAAGCAAAGGAGTGAAGATCATGATGGGGAAACCCACAGAGACAGTTGAGCTAGTGGGAGCTCATGGGCTCTGAACTGACATTTGGGAACCTGCATGGGACTGAACTACGCACTCTGAATGTGGAAGATAGTGTGTGGCTTGGATAGATTGTGGTGCCTCTGGCAGTGGGACCAAGATTTATCTCTAGTGTATGAACTGGCTTTTTGGAGCCCATTCCCTATGGAAGGATACCTTGCTCAACTTTCATATGATGAATGAGTTTAGTCCTGCCTCAACTTGATATGCAGAGTATATTGACTCCCCCTGGGAGTCCTTACCATTTGTGATAAGTGGATTAGGGGTAGAGCGGGAAGAAGATGGGAGCTAGGAGGAGGAGGAGAGGAAAGGTGAACTGTGGTTGGTATATAAAATTAAAAATAAAACTTTTAAACAAATAAAAAGAACTCTAAACATCGAAGTTGAAAGACCATAAAAGGTGTGTGAAAAAATAAAAATAAATAAATGAAGTTACAAAATTTCTTAAGGCTTCACCTAATACTTGTATAAATATTTTTTTCAAATATAAAATGTAAACTAATATGTTCTGTGATCATATTGGCAAGTTTGGGTTTAATTATGCAGAGATTCACAACTCAAAGTTTTAAGTATTCCCAAAAACCTGAAAGCTGATCTCCTGACACTCTAAAGAACATTTTAACTTTCAATACTAATAGCTGTGATGATTTTTTGGCTGTATTTGAAAAACCAACATGATTTTATAAATGGAAAATATGAGCACTTCAATGTAGATGATGTCAGAAATTAAAGCACATACATTAAGTGAATTAAATAACTTTCAAATACACTCTATAACATACCACCCTTTGTTATGTTTTATAAAAAATATTATGGCTGTATAAAAAATTATGTAACATATGAAGTATAATGTATAAAATTTTTAATGTTTAAGGATATACATAGATAAAATATGATTTTATTCATATTAAACATATATTATAAATATTTAAAATCAGAAAAAATTAAAACAATAAAAACAATATTATAGAATTTTTATTTTAGAAAATTCTAAAGCCTAATAGATACAACTGCAAGATAATATTTTGCAATAGAATAATATTAAGAAGATGTAAAACTGACCCGACTGAGTCTTGATGTTGGAGTGAGGAAACTTGATCTGCCAGAAGTGGATGCTGAGCTAAGCCATATTGGGACCTTGTGACCTCATACCCTTGCTGGGGAGGAGATGAGGAGATGTGAAGAAGAGAGAGTAATTGGAGAGGTTGGGGGGGGGGAAGGAACCTTGAACAAGGATATGCATAGAAAATGTGACTTAATTCATAATAAAAAAAGAAAATTTAAAACTGTATAATGTGGGCCAATTTTTCTTGGTAAAGATACTGTGATGAGGCAGTGAGTGCCAACATAGTAAGGAAGCAGGGCCATGGATTTTCATGACTTTCTCATAAGTCTAGACAAATACATGATAGAATCTTCAATGTTATTTTTGTATGTTCTCCTTAACCAGATTTACTTCTGCAGTTAACCACTGAATATTTTTACTTTTACTCACTTCCATAACCCTCAGACATCATCATCATTGATTATCTCCTATGTTGTCTCTACTAAATCTTTCAGATTTTGAGAAACATAAATCATTTAATAGGGTGTGGTTACTGTGTTTTATCCTCCCATTAGTTTACTCTTCTACCCTTCCATTTTTTCCCATAGTAACACTTTCTGTAGCAACACACCCTCCCCCGGGTCACTTCCAAGCATTTGTCCAGCCACTGCTGCAAAACTAAACTGCTTGTACTTAACTTTTGCCAAAAAAAAAAAAAAAAGAAGTTCTGAATTTTTTACAGCTCTGCAGCTCTGTTATGTACTATATTGAAGAGGGAGAAATGGCTTTGTGATTCTTTACGATGTTTTTAATTTCATTTTATTTCCTATCAGGCAGTAATATGGTAGATCTACCAAGTATCCAGAAGTACTGCAACTACATTTCCTATATTGACAAATGATTCTTTCCAACCAGAGCTGCTTCTCAAAGCATACTTATGTAATCATTGGTAGTTAAAAAAGATCTAAAGCGCTGTTGGATGTCTGGTGGTCTTCCTAAACTAGAAACACCTAATTTACATACTAACAAGTAGTAGATAGCATGAACAGCAGGATCTTTCTGTTGATTGTTCTTCTGTTATCTTCAGAAATAAATCATATGACCTTTGTAATTTAGAAAACTACAACACTTACTTTATCCAACATTATAGGTGCTCATATAAATGAAGATATCAAAATGTTAACACTACATTCAATAATACAATATGAAATCTATTCTAAAGTTACAAATAGGACTACTTCATGCAACTGAGTCCCTTTCTCTGACAAGCTACAGGAAGAAAACAGAATTAGCATTAAGTTTATAAAGGCTGTTATGATATTCAGGCTTTGTATCACTTTCAAAATATATTCTGATCAGAAAGAGTGATCTGTTAGACACCTATGTTGTATTATGTTCTGTTTGGTCTTTCTGGCTTATCCTCAAGGTTCAGGCCCACAGTCCCACACAGAAACGCAAATGCTTATATTATTTTTATACTGATTGACCTAGGGCCCAAACATATTGTTTGCTAACTAACTCATGTTCAGTTAGTTAAAAGATATCAAGAAGATATCAGTACTTCTTGATGTCTTTTCTCTGAGCAGCATTTCAGTTTATTTCTTCTGCATCTGCTGCCATCTCCTCCGCATGCCTCTGTCACATCCCTGGCAGCTCTCTGTCTGGCATCTGTGTTTGGCATCTGTCTCTGCTCTGAGATATTCCTGGGTTTACTTAGCAGAGTAGCCCTGCCCACACTTCCTGTTTGCCTTTGGCCAAACAGCTTTTTATTACACCCATAGGCAGAACAAATATTTACATTACCATCATAATACCACTACACACCTAGGTTCTTCAAATTTAATGAGTCTGCTGACCATACTTGGGAGATTTGAGCAACATCTCAAAGCTCAGTGATTTAATAGATCCATTTCTCAACTCAAAACAGAACATTCTTCCCAGGAATAAAGGTTGTTTATTGGGCCAGCCTTATTAACTTACATTTCTCCTTCAAAATCAGTTTCTTTAGGTTGTTTGGTTTCTAAGTTTAGTGTCAGTCTCTGAGAGGTACTAAAGCTGTCCTCTTCTTTGGTTATAATGCCCATTAAACTAAAAATGGACATTTGTTGTAGTGTGTTGATACCTCCCTGAGGTTATAATAGAAAAGTAGAAAGAATAAAAGCCATATATAATTTTGGTTCAGAGATTAAAAAATAACAAGAAATACAGTCTCTCAGCTAGAACTCTTATGTGATTTTATACCAGCTGAAATGGAAGACTACGGGTGAGTTGAAATGTCAATTGAATTGTGACAGTGATAGAAAAGGGTAATTGCTATGAGATTAACTATATTTTCAAGTTGAAAAACTAAGCTGCAAGATATTACATAGTGCTCTTATTTAAAATTGATAGCAGCCCACAGAATCTTTTGCATTTTTAAAATGATGTTAATTGGCTCATTTCACTCCAGGAAGTCAATGTTTGTTAAATTATTAAGAAAAGACATCATATAATGATATGGGCAAAGCTCTACTATAAAATTTCTTTTCAAATGAGAAGTTCACTACAGAGATTGTATTTTGAAGGTATGAGTTTAATGAACTATATTGCATTGGGGCATCTTAAGATGATAAAAATAAAAAAAAAAATAGGTACTTCAGTATGACAAAGACTTTCCAACAGCCTGCTAGAAATTCTCACCATTTCTTATTTTCATTATTTCCTTTATTAACCTTGGCTTATATACACAAGTATGGTATGGAATATGACCCATAAATATAACACACTTACCACTTTAGAATATTGCCCTAATCATACTCCCTTATTGTTCTATTGACTAAATCATCTTTTCTGTTAGTAATTCAAAGTCATTATTACCTTCTTATTATCTCAGCAATATAGCCAGGGAGTGGTTGCACATTCTTTTAATTCTAGCACTCAGGTGGCAGAGGCAGATGAATCTCTAAGATTGAAGCCAGCCTGGCCTACAAAGTGAGTTCAGTAGTAGCCATGGTAACACAGAGAAACCCAGTCTCAAAAGAAATCAATCAAACAAATCTCCAGAACAAAACTTACAGCTGCAGAACTTTCTCTTAACACATAGGCTTGAGCTTTAGCCTTGATATTTGTTTGTAAATATGCCTCAATTGCTGATATAAATAACATAAAATATCAAACTTAAATTTAGGATACTAAGTGTATTAAAAACTGTATCACCTGAAATTGCTGTAATATCATTTTTGTAACTTTATGCATTAAAGTTTTAAAAGAAAATTAATTCTAAAGTTCATTGAGTTATTAAGACAACAGATTAGTAATATAACATTATGACTATCTATCTTTTGAACTGAGATCCCACAATAATCACCTTGACAGAAGTTTAGCTGAGCAAATGAAATTTGTAGTAACCTTTAATACAATACATAAAATCCTTACATTTATGCAACACAGAAGATGATGTATGTGTATCAATTAGTCCATAACTTTTGAGTACAAGTTCTACTTTCTACACACAGATAAGAGAGGTCATGGGATATGGAACTGAGTTGACACAGACTCCCTCAACCAAGAGTCTCACAGACCAGACATAATTATTAAAGACATGTTTAATGTTCTAATTTTCAATGCAACTGTATAGTAAAACCCCTGTTACTTTTTACTTCATTAAAAGAAAATTTTTTCCTATAAATATTACCTATAGGAATGGATGGTAGCAAAGCATGACTTTAATACCCGCATTTGGGAGGCCTGGCCTTGCAGGATTCTTGTGTATATCCTCACTGAGTAAGGGTATACACTCATAAATTTCTTAAGGCAGCATGAAATGGAAAAATTTTCAAATTAATAGCACGTAGTGAAATAAACATATGTTTCAGAAGATTTATCTTAAAATTTGCTGGTTTATTTTATTTGTTTTTGTATGTATTTTTGTGTATATATGAGGCCTACTAGGCAAAAAGATCGCATTGTATCCACTGGGCCAGGATTCAGAGCAGTTATAAGGTGTTGATGTTAGTGATGATAATTAAACACCACAATAGAAGTCAGCTCTCTTACCTGCCTAATCATCTCTTTTGCTTTTTGATGCAAATCTTTAAAGGTTTATGCTGCCTTGTCTGTGAACAACTTCTGAATATCAAGCTAGAAAATGCAGTGACATGACCAAGAAAGAGTTTGCCACTTCTGCATTCTCAGAAGATCAGAGATATCTGGACATTCCCAATGTTCAGATGGATAAATGCACAAATTCTTGGATTGTCTGTGGGATGATTTTCTTTATTAAACATAGCAATGACATTCCTTTCAGACCTGATTAGACCAAAAATTCTATTCCTTGTTTATTTTCCTTTACCTTTAGCTGTATAACTGATCAACTTTTCTTACATGCTCCCAAGTAAAGTCTACTGTGTTTTATTTTGAGTTTTTAATTAATAATTTGCAACTCTTTTGTTTTCAGTATCACTCTTCATAGCATTCTATAAATAGCTATAGTTGTGAATTGCCTTTTAGTTCTTGAATATCCTAAATGTTCAAAGATGGATACATTAAGCACATACTAAACTTGTTATATCAGTTTCATATCCAAGTCACTACAACTGAAGGTTTAAAGAACTGAATATATCCATTAGGTTTCAAAATAGTGGTATTCAGCATAACACCACTAATCACATTCTCTTTATCAGTAACTGATGAGTGGTGGTCCAGTTTCAAAAGTAATTAAAATCTATGTGTGCAATCACTATTTTTTTCCTTCTTTATTTATTTTGTATTTATCAAGAAAAACAGTAAAATGAATTTAAAATGCTAATGAGTTAGCAATAACTATGAAGAAGATAAAAATCATAAGCAGGACTTATCAAGGGTGATAACGCAAATAAGATTGCTACACATATACTTACTTTGTGTTTAGCTTTCCCTCTGAATTTTTTCTTTTTCATCCCTGTATATCCTTATTCAAGGTCCCTTCCCCCTCCCGCCACATCAGGTCATTTTCTTCTCCACAACTCCCCATCCCATCCCTGGGCAGGGAGCAGACAGTCCTATGGTCCCACTGACCCAATAATGCTTGGATCAGTCTCCACTCCTGGCAAATCCAGTTTTGTCCCCCCTCCCCCAAGAGTGAGTCAGGTGTTCCTACAGTTGGAGTGGGATCAGAAGGGTCAGTCCAGGTTATTTCTGATCCCAAGCTGTTCAGTGGTTGTGGTTTGCAGCTTGGGCATGCTTGGCTTTTTTTCTTGTTTGTTTGTTTAGAGACCACTAATGAGTGAGTACAACCCTGCTTATATTTCTGAGTTTGTGATACCTCGCTCAGGAGGATATTCTCCAAATCCATCCATTTGCCTGCAAATTTTAGGATATCATTTTTTCTTACTGCTGAGTAGTATTCCATTGTGTAGATGTACCACAGTTTGTTAAATCATTCTTCAGTTGAGGGACATCTAGATTTTTTCCAGGTTCTTGATATTACAAATAATGCAGCTATGGACATAGTTGAGCTAATACCTTTGGAGTGTGAATGTGCAACTTTAGGGTATATACCCAGAAGTGGTATGGCTGGGTCCTTGGGGAGATTGATTCTCAATTTTCTGAGAAACCGCCATATTGCGTTCCAAAGTGGCTGAACAAGTTTTCGCTCCCGCCAACAATGGAGTAGTGTTCCCCTTGATCTACATACTCTCCAACATAGGCTATCATCTGTGCCTTTTATCTTAGCCAGTCTAACATGGGTTAGGTGGTATTTCAAAGTGGTTTTGATTTGCATTTCTCTGATGGCTAAAGATGATGAGCACTTTTTCAGGTGCCTTTCAGTCATTTGTAGTTTCTCTGCTGAGAAATCCCTTTTTTGATCTGTACCCCATTTTTTGATAGGGTTATTCAAGGTTTTGGGCTCTAGGTTCTTGAGCTTTTTATATATCTTAGAGATCAGTCCTCTATTACTTGTAGGGTTAGTGAAAATATTTTCCCATTCTGTAGGAAGTTTTTTTGTCCTATTGACAGTGTCCTAAGCTTTGCAGAAGCTTCCTAGCTTCAGGAGTTCCCACTCATTGATTGTTGGTCTTAGTGTCTGTGCCACTGGTGTTATATTTAGGAAGTGTTCACCTGTGCCAATTCGTAGAAGTCTATTTCCCACTTTCTTTTCTATCAAGTTCAAAGTGGTTGGGGTTAAGTTGAGGTCTTTGATCCACTGGGATTTGAGTTTTGTGTAGGGTGACAGGCTCGGATCTATTTGCATTTTTCTACACACTTTCATCCAGTGTGTAGAAAACAAAGCACCATTTGTTAAATATAGTATCTTTTGCCATTGAATGTTTTGGGGCTCTTTGTCAAAGATCAGGTGTTCATAGGTTTTTGGGTTAATGTCTGGATCTTCAATTCTATTCAATTGATCCACAAGTCTGTTTTCATGACAGTACCAGGCTGTTTTTATTAATGTAGCTCTATATTATAGCTTGAAGTGAGGGATGCTGATACCTCCTGAGGTCCTTTTGTTGACTAAGATTGTTTTGGCAATCCTGGCTTTCCTGTCATTCCAAAAGAAATTGAGTATTGTTCTTTCAAGGTCCAAAGAATATTGTGTTGGGATTTTGATGGACAGTGCATTGAATCTGTAGATTGCCTCTGGTAGAATTGTCATTTTTACTATGTTGATCCTACCAATCCAGGAACATGAGAGAGCTTTACATTTTCTGATATTCTCTTCAATTTCTTTCTTCAGTGATTTAAAATTTTTGTCAAATAGGTCTACTACTTCTTTGGTTATAGTTACTCCAAGGTACTTAATACTATTTGCAGCTATGATGAAGGGTAATGGTTCCCTTATTCTTTTTCAGCTCTTCTATCTTTAGTGTATAGAAGGGCTACTGATTTCTTTGAGTTAATCTTGTATCCTGCTACATTGCTGAAGGTGTTTATCAGCTGTAGCAGTTCCTTGGAAGAATTTTGTGGGTCACTTATGTATACAATCATATCATCTGCAAATAGAGATAGTTTCACTTCTTTTTTTTCCAATTTGTATCCCCATTACCTACTTAGTTTTCTTATTGCTTTAGCTAAAACTTCGAGAACTATAATGAATAGATAAGGAGAGAGAGGACATCCTTGTCTAGTTCCTGATTTTAGTGGGATTGCATTGAGTTTTTCTCCATTAAGTTTGATACTGGCTGTCGGCTTCTTGTATATCGCCTTTATTATATTTAGGTATTCTCCCTGTATTCCTGTTCTCTCCAGGGCTTAAATCATAAAGGAGTGTTGGATTTTGTCAAAGGCTTTTTCAGCATCTAAGGATATGATCATGTGGCTTTGTTCCTTTAGTTTGTTTATATGATGGATAACATTTACAGTTTTTCATATGTTAAACCAGCCCTGCATTTCTGGAATGAAGCCTAATTGGTCATGGTAGATGATAACTTTTATACATTGTTGTAGACAGTTTGCCAAAATTTTCTTGAGAATTTTTGCATCAATATTGATGAGGGAAATTGGTCTGTAATTCTGCTTCTTTGTTCTGTCTTTTAGCGGCTTGTGTATTATAGTAATTGTGGCCTCATAAAAGGAATTTGGCAATATTTCTTCAGTTTCTACTGTGTGAAATAGTTTGAGGGGTAATGGTAGTAATTCTTCTTTGAATGTCTGGTAGAATTTGGCACTAAAACCATCTGGACCAGGGCTTTTATTTTTGGGGAGGTTTTTAATGACAGCTTCAATTTCCTTAAGGGTTATAGGTCTATTTAGGTAATTAATCTGATCTTCATTTAATTTTGGTAAATGTTACCTGTCCAGAAAGCTGTCCATTTCTTCCAGGTTTTCCATTTTTGTGGAATACAGATTTTCAAAATATGATCTGATAATTCTCTGGATTTCCTGGGGGTCTGTTGTTATGTCCCTCGTTTCATTTCTGATTTTGTTGATTTGAACACTCTCTTTTTTTTGATGAGTTTGGCTATGGGCTTATCTATCTTGTTAACTTTCTCAAAGAACCAAATCTTAGATTCGTTGATTCTTTGTATAGTTCTTTTTGCTTCAATTGTCTTGATTTCAGCTCTAAATTTCATTATTTCCTGCCATCTACTCCTTCTAGGTGAGTTCGCTTCTAATTGTTCTAAGTCTTTTAGCTGAGCTGTTAGGTCTCTAGTGTGGGATTTCTCTAGGTTTTTCATATAGGCATCTAGTGCTATGAATTTTCCTCTTAAGACTGCTTTCATTGTGTCCCACAAGTTTGGATACGTTGTAGATTCATTTTCATTGAATTCTAGGAAGACTTTGATTTCTTTCTTAATTTCTTCCTTGACCCAGATATGGTTCAGCTGAGTGATATTTATTTTCCATGAGTTGGTAGCTTTCTTTGGTTTTTGATATTGTTGAACTCTAACTTTAGGCCCTGTTGGTCTGATATGTTACAAGGGATTATTTCCATTTTTTTTGTATCTGTTGATATTTGCTTTATGACCAATTAAATGGTCAATTTTTGAGGAAGTTCCATAAGGAGCTAAGAAATATGTATATTCCTTTGCCTTTGAGTGGAAGCTTCTGAAGATATCTATTAACTCCATTTGTATCATAACCTCTTTTAGACTCCTTATTTCTCTGTTGAGACTGTCTGGTTGATCTATCCAAGGTTGAAAGTGGGGTATTGAAGCCTCCCACTATTATTGTGTAAGAATTGATGTGGGATTCAAGCTTTAGCAGTGTTTCTTTTACATAAGTAGGTGCCCTTATACTAGGGGCATAAATATTTAAGATTGAAATCTCCTCTTGACCAATTTTTCCTGTGATGAATAAGTAGCGACCATCTTGGTCCCTTTTTATTGCTTTTAGCTTAAAGACTACTTTGTTAGATATTAGGATTGCAACCCCTGCTTGTTTCTTAGGACCATTTGACTGGAAAATCTTTTCCCAACCCTTTATTTTAAGCCTGTGTCTGTCTTTGTGGTTGAGGTGTGTTTCTTGTAGGCAAGAGAAGGATGGCATCTGTTTTTGTATCGATCTTGTTAGTGTGTGGAGTTTTATAGGAGAGTTGAGACCATTGATATTAAGGGAAATTAGTGACCATTGATTCATGTTTCCTGCCATTTTTAGTGGTAACTTGTTTGTATTTCCTTTTTCTTGAGTATTTTTCTGTGGAATTATTTGTTGTTTGTGACTTCATTGGCTTATCTTTGGTCCTTAGGTTGGAGTTTTCCCTCTAATATTCTCTGTAGTGCTGGATTGGTAGATAGATATTCTTTCAGTTTGACTTTGTCTTGAAATACCTTGTTTACTCCATCTATTGTGATTGATAATTTTGCAGGGTATAGTATTCTAGTTTGGCAGCCATGCTCTTTTAGCATCTGTATAACTTCTGACCAAGCCCTTCTAGATTTCATCATTTCCATTGAATAGTCAGTCGTTATTCTGATCAGTCTGCTTTTATATGTGAGTTGGCCCTTTTCTTTTGCAGCTCTTAAAATTTTTTCTTCTTTCTGTATGTTTAGTGGCTTGATTATAATGTGGTGCCCTGACTTTTTTTGGGTCATATCTATTTGGTGTTCTGTAAGCTTCTTGTATCTTGATAGGCATTTCCTTCTTCAGGTTAGGAAAGTTTTCTTTTATGATTTTATTGAAAACATTATCTTTGCCTTTTAGCTGGTATTCTTCTCCTTCTTCTATTCCTGTTATTCTCAAATTGGGTCTTTTCATGGTGTCCCATATTTCCTGAAAATTTTGAGTTATGGCTTTTTTAGTTTTACTATTTTCTTTGACTGATATATCTATTTGAGCTACTGAGACTTCCACTTCAGAGATTCTATCTTCCATCTCTTGAACTCCATTTGTTATGCTTGTATCTGTGGTTCCAGCATTTTTCTACAGATTTTCTATTTCCACCTTTGCCTCATTTTGTGCCTTTTTTATTGCTTCTATTTTAGCTTTTAGTTCCTGGCATGTTTCTTTCATAGATTTGTTCATCTCTTCCAATTATTTGTTTGTATTTTCTTCTATTTCTTTAAGGCTATTTTTCATATCTTCTTTGAGAGCTTCGAAGATCATCAAAAAGGAATTTTTGGTGTTGCTTCCTTATTTTTTCTCTTCATTTCTCAGTTCAGGTCTTGTATTTGTAAGATCCCTACTTTCTTCTGGAGTTATCTTATTGTTCTTTGTATTATTATGTAAGTTTTTGCACTGACGTTTGCCCATGGCTTCAGTGGTTCACAATTAGGTGGCTCCTGGTCAGTTGTGGCTCTCGGGCTTGTGCACCTCCTGTCACATCTGTGGGAGGGGTCTGAGTCTGTCCTTCAGGGACCCCAGTCATTATCTGTTCTCTCAGTTGGAGGTGGAGGTGGGTAGCCGTGCAAATTCCCTCAGCAGCAGCTGTGGGTATAGTGACAGGCAGACTTTATCTGCACCTGCTACAGAGTGCGCTGGGATTCCCTTTGCAGACAGCACCTGGTCCTGGAAGCTGAACAAAAACCGATGGGAGCTCAACTCTCCCTCCCTGGCTGGGATATAGGTTTTTGGGCCTGGTGACCCCTCCTCACATCTGGGCGGGGTCTGAATCCATCCTTCAGAGATCCCTTTTATCTGTTTGCTCAGTTGGAGGTGGATAGTCATGCAAATTCCCTCAGCAGCAGCTGTGGGTATGGTGACAGACAGACTTTATCTGAGCCTGCTACAGAGTGTGCTGGGACTCACTCTGCAGACAGCACCCAGTTCCTGCATTCACTATTTTAACACTAGTATAACAAGCTCTGTTTTTCAATATGCAGATCTGTTCAATAAATGTGAGTTTTGTAGAGCTATTAAAGTGTATTGTTGAAATCAGTACTTAAGAATTTGGGAATAGTGAAGGAATCAGATTTGATAGAGAGAGAATAGGGCTTTGCTGAAGTCACACAGATTACCTACAACTTGCATGAGCTGTGACTAACCCTTCACAGATCATCACAACTTGTATGTCAGGAATGTGTCTATAACCTTATATATCAGTCAATGATTCCAAGCTACTCATGAAGAGCAGTATAATCTCTGGACAGGTGATCTTTATTGGCTGACTTTAATTATCAGGAAATCATCAAATAAAGAACTGTGACTTATCAGAAATATTTTAACTTTTGAAATGACTTTTCAGATTATCAGAACAATCTAAGTTTAACTAAGTATTGACTAAAGGGTTGCAATTATGTTAATTAGTCAAGTTGTCAATCATCAAAATCTTAACTGTTATGTTCATGAGTTCATAATTAAACCTAGAAAGAATGGATTGCTTTCATTCCCCCCATGATTTGAAGAGGTAAATTATATAGTTAAAAAAATACAATTGACCTGACAAGAAAAATGAGCATACATAAGAATGGAAACCAAAGCAAAGTAGTTTTAAGAGTTCAGGTTTAGGTAAGTGATTAGATCATATATTTAAAATTCTTGGACTCATTTAACTAGTATGCCACCCACTACTTTGTGTAGCTTCTAATACTTTTATTATAATTTATCATTCCTAAGGCCTGTGAGAGGGACACAGTTCCATGGAATCTAGGTTCTGGTCCTGGAAGGATATAAAGGGGAAGTGGTAGACAGAAATGGAGGAATCAACTTTGAGCATGAATTTCAGTAGATGATCAATAAAGCATCTATTGATATCTAAAGAACAGCATGTAGGGTTGTCCATGCCCACAGACATAATGAGGTCAGATTAAGATTTCAACAGCATGATGTTGCTGACATCAATATGCTATTGCTTAAACTAAATATTATATGGTAATCCACCAAAAATAATTCAAACAGAAATTTAAAATTTTCTTAGATGGGATTTCTATTGCTGCAACAAAATGCCATGACCAAAAGGCAAGTAGAGGAGGAAATGGTGTATTTTTTTTTACACTTTGCTTTGTTCTTCATCACTGAAGAAAGTCCAGTAAGAGACAAGAGCTGATACAGAGGACATGGAGGGGAGCTGTTTACTTGTTTGCTTCCCAGGGCTTGCTCAGACAAACTTCTTATAGAACCCAGGATAAGCAGCCCAGGGATTGCTTCACAATGGGCTTGGAGATTCCCTTTCATCACTAATTGAGAAAAATGCCTTACAGCTGGATCTAATGAAGACATTTTCTAAACTGAAGCTCCTTCTTCTCTGATGACTCTAGCCTGTACCAAAATGATACACAAACTAAACAATACAACAGTTAAGTTTTCATTATTCTATGTTTCATATACACTTTATTCTGTGGAATAATTTTAGATTAGTTAGATTAATCAACACTGAGCAAATAAAAAATTCTTACACAACTACATTCATTTTCTACTGTTATTCTATTAGTATAGTAGCTTTCTTGTAGTTACCTAATTAGTTGTGTGAGCAGTTATAATTACATATTATATTATTCACATATCCTTATTTTTGCTTGTTTTTTTATTACAATATCTCTATTATGCTATTTCATTGCATTTGATTTTGGTAAGTCTGGGTTTTTTCTTGGTGTCACAGAGTTTGATTTTCTTCATGATAATATTGACAGTATTTCATAAATATCTCCTCTTAAGATTTTCTTGATATTTGACAGGCATGCAGTAGTTGGAAAGGAAATTATAAAACACCATTCTCCTGTCATAATATTTAAAAGATGCAATAAGAACATGTTTATTGGTTTTCTCCATGATGAATCTATTTTTCTCCCTATCATTTCATAGTCTCTGTTCTTTGAGTGTCACAAGAATTACTCACACAGAATCAGAAAACAATGATTAACATCACTGCAGGTACAGGCAAGATATCCATATAGTTTACCAGCCTTTCTTGTAATGGGAAGTTTGTATATTCTGAGCAATAATTAATTTATTTAATAATTTAGTGACATCAGTACAATTCATCTGCACAAATATATATTTGATTACATTTCAAAATTTGTAATTGTAATTTACCATTTGAAATTCTAGAATATATTATTTCATGTGGTGATATATTACATATTTAATAAAATCAATCTGCAATATCAGATTCAACCACAGTCAAGCCAGGAGGGTCAGAGAGTGGTAACCCATCCCTTTAATCCCAGCAAAAGAAAGATCAGGATCGGTGACCTATGTCTTTAATCCCATAACTTCAGAGACAGGGATCTTTCTGTGTTTCTGTAGGTTCATGGCCTAACTACTAGATAGTAGTACCAAGCACCTTTAATCTTTCTTTTATTTATTATAAATAAAGTCTCAGTTTTTTATCCACGCATTTCTTTGTTTAAACTCCCTTCCACCTACTGTCCCTCCCAGTCACTCTGTCTGTTCTTTATCTCCTTATTTCCTCCCCAGCAAAGGTAGGAGGTTCCAAGGTCCCAAGGTGCCTTAGTTCAGCATCCACTCCAGGCAGAAACCCTTTCCTCACCCCAACATCAAGACTGGATCAGGTGTTCCTCTGGAGGAAATCGGCACCAAAGTACTGATCCAAAGTGTTTAACATTCCGAGCTATTCAGTGGTTGTGTTTTGCAGCATGGGAATGCTTTGTTTTTTGTGAAAAGTTCACTAATGAGTAAGTACATCTCCTGCTTATCTTTCTGGGTTTGTGATACCTAGCTAAGAAGGATATTATCCAAATCTATTCATTTGCCTGCAAATTTTAGGATTTTTTTTTTCTTACTGCTGAGTAGTACTTACTGTGCAGATGTATCACCACTTGTTAATCCATTCTTCAGTTGATGGACATCTAAAGTGTTTCCAGGTTCTTCCTATTATGAATAATGCTGCTATGAAGATAGTTGAGCTAATGCCTTTAGAATGCAAATGTGCATCTTTAGGGTACATGGCCAGTGGTAGTACTGCTAGATCTATGGGGAGATTGATTCCCAGTTTTCAGAGAAACTGCCATACAGCATTCCAGAATGAGTGAACAAGCTTACACTCCCATCAACAATGGAGGAGTGTTCCCCTTGCTCTGCATCCTCTCCAGGATAGGCTGTAATCTGTGTCTTTTATCTTAGTCAATCTGACAGTTTTAAGGTGGCATCTCAAAGTTGTTTTGATTTGCATTTCTCTGGTAGCTAAAGATGTTGAGCATTTTTTCATGTGCTTTTCAGCCATTTTTAATTCTTCTGCTGAGAATTTCCTTTTTAGTTCTGAACTTCATTTTTTTTATTGTGTTATTGAAGGTTTTCAGCTCTAGTTTCTTGAGTTTTCTACATAGTTTAGAGATCAGTCCTTGTTCAATTGTAGGGTTGTTGAAAATATTTTCTCATTCTGTAGAATGTTTTCTCTGTCTTATTAACTGTGTCCTTGGCTTTACAGAAGCTTCTCAGTTTCAGGAGGTAATACTTATTGATTTTTGTTCTTAGTGTCTGTCCTACTGGTGTTATATTTAGGATGTTGTCACCTGTGCCAATGCATTGGAGGATATCTCACACTTTCATTTTTGTCAAGTTCAGTGTGGCTGGGTTTATGCTAAAGTCTATGATCTACTTAGATTTTAGTATTATGCAGAGTGATAGGCTTGAATCTATTTGCATTTTTCTACACACTATCATCCAGCTATGCCAACACCATTTGTTAAAGATACTACCTTTTTTCTATTGAATATTTTGGGGCTTTTTGTCAAAGATCAGATGTTCATAGTTTTGGGGGTTAATGTCAGAATCTTCAATTTGATTCCATTGATCAATGAGTTTGTTTTTATGCCAGTAGCAGGTTGTTTTTTATTACTATAGTATAACTTGAAGTCAGGGATGGTAATACCTCCTGAGGTCCTTTTGTTGAGCAAAATTGTTTTGGCAATTCTGGCTTTCCTTTTATTCCAAATGAAATTGAGTATTGTTTTTTCAAGTTTTGTAAAATATTGTGCTGGGATTTAGTTGAGAAGTGCATTGAATCTGCAGATTGTTTTTGGTAGAATTGCCATTTTTACTATGTTGATCCTACCTATCCATGAACATGGGATATCTTGCCATTTTCTGATATCCTCTTCATTTTTTTCTTAAGTGATTTAAAGTTTTTGTCAAATAGATCTGTTACTTCTTTGGTTATTGCTACTCCAAGATATTTAATGCTATTTACTGCTATTATAAAAAGTGACGTTTCCCTTATTTCTTTTTCAGCCATTTTATCTATAGTGTATAGGAGGGGTACTGATTCCATTGAGTTAATCTTGTATCCTGCTAAATTGCTGTAGGTGTTTTTGAGTGGTACGAGTTCCCTGGTAAATTTTTATGAATCATATATATATATACAGTTATACATCTGCAAATAAAGATAGTATGACTTTTTCCTTTCCAATTTGTATCCCTTTTTTTTAATCTCAAAATACTTGGTTTTGGTATTTATTTTGATTTTTGATACAGGTTTATTGTTAATTTTGTTATAATATGTGTGTATTTTTACCCTTATTTAAGATATTATGTCTATGTGACTCATTTAAAATTGTAATATACAATGAAGAAATACAGAATAACAGTCAATCATTCATGATAATAAAACTTATAGTTATAATAGATTTTTAGATATTGAAAGGTATATTTTAATTAGATAGGTAAGCTCCAAAAACTTTTAAGACTTATAAAATATGGCATTTAAAATATTTTAAGAACTTACACTTTTATAGACAGTGAGACATGTCTGCTCCTATAGCATAAATCTACTTCAAAAACATGATGGGCATCAAAGAATTGCCATAAAGAGTGTGCTTTGTTCATGGCAAAAGTTAGCCACTAGACAAGAAATGTTCTTTCCTTGACTGTTTGACAGTATGCTGTATAAACTGGAAATGCAGGACACACAGGAAATTGACATCTGGAATTTGCCAAAACAAGCACTGATAGTCCCTTAGGTTATTGCTTCACAGAGACTCCCAGACATACTGCAGGACACAGAATGGGCAGAACAGTCCTTCAAATTTAATGTTTTATTGAAAAGTCTGTCAGGGACTCTAGGCCTGTAGGTCAAAGATAAATGCATCAACATTACAAAGGAACATTGAGTGACTGTTCAGGTGGCAAGATGTCATGTCTGTCATTTCTTTCTTTTTCTTCTTTTTTTGTATGCCTTTAATCTACATTCTTTCTCTGATTGTTTTAGCTAAAACTTTTATAACTATATTTAATAGGTAAAGAGGTAGAGAGGGCAGCCGTGTCTAGTTACTGATTTTAATAGAAAAGCTTTGAGTTTCCCTCAATTAATTTGATGTTGACCATGAGCTTCTTTTAAATTGCCTTTATTATATTTAGATATTTTCCCTGTATTCCTGTTCTCACTAGGACTTTTATCATAAAGAAGTGTTCAATTTTGTCAAAGGATTTCCATATCTAAGGATGTGTGTTTATTTTTCCTTCAGTTTGTTTATATGTTGGATCACATTTATGGTTTTTCATTATGTTGAACCATCCTTGCATTTCTTGGATGAAGCCTACTTGATTGTGGTGAATAACTTTTTTTTTATGTTGTTGAATTTGGTTTGCCAAAATTTTGTTGATAATTTTTGTATCAATATTCATGAGGGAAACTGTTCTGTAATTCTTCTTTGTAGCATCTTTGAGTGGCTTGGATATTAGTGTAATTGTGGCCTCATCAAAAGAATTTGGCAATCTTCCTTCAGTTTCTACTGTGTGAAAGAGTTTGAGTAGTATTGGTAGTATTTCTTCTTTGAATGGTAGAATTCTGCACAGAAACAATCTGGACCTGGTCTTTTTTTACTTGGGAGGCTTTTTATAACAGTTTAATCAGTTAGTGGTCACTAATATTTCTTCATATCAATGGACTCAATTCATCTATAAAAAAGCACATACTAACATGATGGATACAAAAACAAAGCCATCCTCCTGCTGCATATAAGAAAACCACCTCAACCTTAAAGACAGACAGAGGCTCATAGTTGTAGAATATTTCTGTCCCTGTTTGGGCCAGAGTTTTAGACCTGGCCTGCGACAGCTTCTGTCCCCCAAAGAAATGAATTGGGCACTTATATTAATTTCTTACTGTTTGGCCTATGTCTCAAGCACATTATTAGCTAGCTCTTTCATCTTAATTCAACCAACTTCTAGTATTCTATCTGCCACGTGACCCAGCCCGTGGTTTGCCTGGATTCCTTACATGTCTCTTCTTTGGGGGTCAGATGGAGACTGGCTAACTTCACCCTCCTTCTGTCTATCTCTCCTCTGATTCTCCACCCACTTCTATGGTATTCCACATAGGCCAAAACAGCTCCTTTATTTTTAGCATACAGAGAACATTTCCACCACACTTCCTCTTTTCTGTCTAATCAAAAAAGGTATTAATTTTCTTATAACAAAATTACTTACAATAGAACAGCTATCAAGCAAAAATTACAGTTACAATATCTAGTCTATTTGTAATTAGCAAATTTAGTGAAAATATTCCATTATCTACCTTATCCCTGTGAGTCTAAAGTTTCATATATAATATACCTTTTAAAATATCTAAGAAAAACTACACCTATAGTTCTTAAATCTTCAACTACATCAAAGACCACAGGAGGATATAATATTACCCAAATAAACAAGAAGTGCAAGCAACTTCCAAAGTCCAGAAAACAAAAGAGATGACACCTGTCTGCCTGGACAGTAACCCAAATTTCCTTTGTAATGTTGGGGCATCATCTTCAGCCTATAGGCCAAAAGTCTCTGGCGTACCTTTCAGTGACGCAGGAAATCTGTCACAGACCATCAGTCACTTCTCCTTGTGTCCTGAATGATGTCTGGAATTTTTTTCTATAATGCAGGAACCTGAAGAACCATCTTGGTTTGTTCTGCCAAAGTTCAGAGGTCACTTTTCTATGGAACCTTCATACCAGTTTATACAGCATACTATCAAGCAGTCAATACCAGAACAGTTTCTTGTCCAGTGGCAGACTGTTGCCACAAAGTAATTTCACATGAAGTTTCTTCAATGCTCATCATTTTCCTGAAATATATTGGTGCTGTCCAGAGAAGACCTGTCTCCATGTCCAGAAAAGTCTAAGTTTTTAAAATAATTTAAATGCCATATTCTGCTTATCTTTGAAGTGTTTGAAGACTACCTATCTAATTGAAATATATCTTTGCATACCTACAAAACCTAACTAACATGACTATAAGTTTGGTTATCATAGATGACTATAAATCTGTATTTCTCAATTACACATTGCAATTTAAAATGAGTTACATAGCCATCATACCTTAATCAAGAAAAGAAAAATATGTACAACATAACAAAATTAACCTTAAGTTTTTATCAATAAACCAAAATCCATCTATCTTTTCTAATCATTCCAATTTCATATTCTCCCCTCCCCCCCTTTTTTAAAAAGAGATTGACTAAGACCATTAACCATTTATAATGAAAACAAACATTAATAAGTAGTATTTTTGGGGAACTTGGGTGTAGATTTCTTTCTTTTACTACTTCCTGCTGATCAAGGACATTGGCAATCTCATGGGGTCTTGAGACTGGATCATCTCTCCTGGCATCTTGGAAGCTGATCTTCCCTTCAAAGAATTTTCAGGTGGCCTTGGCAAATGAAACCACATTTACTTGGAAACAATCCACAGATTTTGATCTTCTCTGGAGACAAAAGCATAAACTCTTTTCCGAAGCAACATATTCTTATAATTAGATTTCAAAGTCAAGATATCTTTAAAATATATATGTTTGTGCAACATAGAAGTCTTAGCAATCAACTGTCTTTCTGTAGATAAGTCATGAAAAGTTGAAAAATTAAAAGAATACACAAAAACCATAATCCAGACTTGTTGTTTGTCCACCATCTTTGCATGGCCTTTTTAACTTTATTCCTATTTCTCTTTCAGTGTTTTCTTTTTTTCTCTCTCTGAAGCCTATGCGTATTTTACATACATTGTACCCTGTTTAGAGATTTTGTGAGTCTAAATCTGTTTTATTGTGAATTCTTAATCATTTTTCCAACCAGAAGAGCTTTTAAAATGCCAGGATCACTGTGATTGCTGACTCCACCCTTTTTGGCAGCTTTTCAATATGGTGGAGGTGCCTGCTGCACTTCTCACACTGCCAGCAACTAGAGTAGATTCAGGAAATGCTGCTAACAGAAAGATTGTTTTTTATACTGTTTTCTTTCTGTTCAGAATAAGCAGAAACCTTAAATCAATCACACTTATGCCAAGTCTTATGTGAAATATATGGGTTTAAGCTGTGTGCCATGACATGCCATTTTTAAATTCCCACCTGAACACCATTCTGTCTTTTATTATAAATTAATTTAGATATGCAATTCAGAAAGCCACTTTTGGCTCTGTTTCAGTGATCTTGAATGCTTTTTAAGCTTTTTAAACTTTCCCAGGCTTTATGCAGGTGTTCAGCCCATGTTGGGATGTCATCTGTTGTAGATTTTCAGCCCCCTTTTGGGCAGAGCTTTGAACCTGGCCCACAGAGCCTTTTGTCCCCCCAAAAAAATTAATAGGATGCTATACTAATTTGTTATGGTTTGGCCTATGTCTCAAGCACATTATTAGCTAGCTCTTTCATCTTAACTCAACCCACTCCTAGTATTCTATCTGCCATGTGGCCCAACCTATGGCTCACCTGGATTCCTTACATGTCTCTTCTTTGGTGGTCAGATGAAGACTGACTATCTCCACCCTTCTTCTATCTGTCTCTCCTCTGATTCTCCATCCACTTCCATGGTTCTCCACATAGGACAAAGTGGCTCCTTTATTTTCAGCATACAGAGAACATTTCCATCACACAGAGTAAAAGGCTGGCAAAAGATTTTCCATTCAAATTGTCCTAAGAAGCAAGTTGGTGTTGCCATGCTAATATCTAACAATGTAGACTTCAAACTAAAATCAATTTCAAGACACCAGGATGGACATTACTTATTTATGTCAGGAAAAATCAATCCAGATGAGATTTCAATCCTGAACATTTATGCCCTTAATATATTGGCATTCATATATGTCAAGGAAACACTATTAAAGCTCAAATCTCTCATAAATTCTCACACCCTAATAGTGGTAGACTTCAATACTGCATTTTCAACTTTGAATATGTCAACCAGGCAGAGACTCAACAGGGTAATAAGGAGTCTGACAGAGGATAGGATGCAAATGGATTTAATAGATATCTACAGAAGCTTCCACCCAAAATCAAAGGAATATACATATTTCTCAGCACCACATGGAACTTTATGTAAAATTGTCCCCATAATTGCTCATAAAGCAAACATCCATAGATACAAAAAAATAAAAATAATATTTTGTATCATATCAGACTACCAGAGCCTAAAGTTAGAGTTCAACAACATCAAAAATCACAAAAAAGTCTACCAACTCATCAATACTAAACATCACTCAACAGAACCACCTCTGGGATAAGGAAGAAATTAAAAAAGAAATCAAAGTCTTTCTAGAATTTAATGAAAATAAATCCACAATGTACCCAAACTTATGAGACACAATGAAAGCAGTTTAAGAGGAAAATTTATAGCACTAGATGCCTATATGAAAAACCTAGAGAAATCCCACACTAGAGTACTAAAAACACAACTGAAAAACCTTAGAACAATTAGAAACAAACTCACCTAGAAGGAGCAGAGGGCAAAAAATAATCAAACTTAGAACTGAAATCAATACAATTGAAACAAAAATAACAATAAGAACACTACAAAAATCAATGAATCAAAGAGTTGGTTTTTTGAGAAAGTCAACAAAATAGAAAAACTCTTATTCAAACTAAACAAAACCCAGAGAGTATACAAATCAACAAAATCAGAAATGAAAAGGGAGATATAACAACAATCTCCCCTTGGAGTCCGGAGAATTATTATGTCTTACTTTGTAAATATATATTTCACAAAAATAAAAAACCTAGAAGTAATGGACAGCTTTTTGGACAGGTACCATTTACCAAAATTGAATCAAGATCAGATTAAATACCTAAACAGCCCTATAACCAGAAAAGTAATTGAAGCTATTATTAAAAGTCACACCTTTAATCTTAATTCTAGAATATAATGTAGAATTTTACCTGGAAGTGAAACAACTGGGCAAAAAAGATAATTGAGGCAGGCATTCAAAGACAGAGATTTATTCTGTAAAAGAGATAAGAAGCAAGGCTGAGGAAGCTGGAAGATAACTTTTACTTTGAGAAGTTGGCTGGGTGATATTTAAGTGTCATCTTTCACATTCCAGCTTTTCCATGATATCTGGCTCTGAGTTTTTATTTAATAATAACTAGAATTTGTTCTACACTTGGCATCTAACTGGTACATGAATTATCAAAAAAGCCATTTGCTGGCAAGAGCAACACATGGCTAGAGAAGTACCTACTGTCTGGCTACTTTTCTTTGCTCAGTCATCCTCCTTGCTTAGGCAAAGCTGGGAACACATGTTTCTTCTTCACTTTCATCAGATGTTACAGATCGTAGTCTCCTTCTCCTGGTTGGTTGTACATTTTCTTGTCCTTTTGGACCCTATTACGGTAAAAACTTGTTATTAAGAGGTATGTATTAAGTAAGGTTTATTTTGTTAGAATTTTTTATAAGAGGAAGTTTTAGCAATGTGTCAAGCCGCTGTCCTATCGACTTGTATGGACCTGCCGCATCGCCGTGCTCAGGGACCGGAAGACCCGCCTCTCTCTCTGCGCTCTGCTTTTGTCTCATCTCTGCTCCACTTCCGTCTGGTCTCCGCAGACCATGCCTCTCCCACACCTGTACAATCTATGATTTTCCGCTACAGGACCCCTCTTTGGGCTGCTGTCACACTAGGTAGCTGCCCTATTTTACAGTCATGTGAATTGTCATTGACAAAATTTTGGTGAGTAAATTGGATTTGATTTTAAAGGGAGAATTTGTTTTAGGCAATGGAAGGTGTTTAATCTTTCTGTGATCTTACTCTAGACGATTTGATATGGGAACTAGTTAAAGAAAAGATAAAGGTGGGATTATCATAATGCTTTTCATATTGTTTATTATTATTTATTATTAATATTTTGTTTGATTATATCTGTTTTATCATTTAAACATTCAATTAATGTAAATCCTAAGAAGAAAGTCTTAGAAAAGTCTGTAAAGAGAGAACACAAAGATACTGAAACCCAAACAGAGGAATATAAAAAACCAACCTCAGCAATGTCTTCTAATAGTGCACAAAAACAGACTAAGGTTATCAACCAACCACATTAATATATCCAGTAACATTAAAAAAATGCAAAATGATAAAAAATGTAGAGATATTAGTTGGGCTCTGGTACAAATGTTTGAATTAAGAAGAATCAAGGAGGCAGTCATAACAAATCGTATGTACTCATAATTTGTAAAAACAAATACTAAATTCCTTATCATGTAACTGGATCACCTGCTATGGACTGGTCAGATATAATTACTACTGTTTTACAGGATGAGCCACTTTTACAGTGGAAAACATGGTGGAAGGAGGAAGGTAAAATAATAGAACAAAGAAGCAAAGCCAAAGGAATAAAAGTCTCCCAAAACCAATTTATTGAAGAAGGATTTTATGCTGCTATAGAAAGGCAAATATACAATGAGTATACCCTAGGTTAAAGCTATATAACAGCATTACATGCTTTTGATCATATTGAAGAGATGGGAAAGAAAATTGTCACCAAAGCCCAAAAGTAACTTTGCAGACTTGTTGCAGAGATTAACTGCAGCAGTATACAGAAATTGCTGATTTTATTAATGATGAGTCAGAATTATCTTTATTATTTAATGTTACAAGAAATAATCAGGAATAGGAATCATCACATCTATATAACACACACCCAATCCTCTACAAGTATACCAGGTCCTTAACACAAAGTAAGGATAAAATTGATAAATTATTAATAGGAAATATTCTAGAAGCCTCAGAGTTTCATTAAAAAAAATCACGTCAGTAGCAAAGGATTAAAAAAACACTTCTCTATCACTTGACACCAAACCAAAGAAATTGTAAAATATATTCTAACTGTTCCTTCAATAACCAAACTTCACTATCAGCAGGAAGTAATCGTAAAGGTATTCATAGAAATGAAATTTGGCAGATTGATGTGTTTCATTTTATAAAAGCTGAAAAGTTAAGATATTTATATCATACAATAGGTATGGTTTCAGGATTTCAATGGTCCACTGCTTTGAGTTCAGAAAAGGCTGATTCTGTAATGACACATTTGCTGGAAGTTATAGACATCATGGAAATACTTGTACAAATTAAGACTGACAATGCTCTGGCATATGTCTCTAGTAAAATGAGACAATTTTTTTTGCTTATAATAGAAAGCATACTATAGGTATACCACACATTCCTAAAGGGCAAGCAGTCATAGATAGATCAAACTGAACTCTAAAGAATATGCTGAATAAACAGAAAGGAATAACAAAAATCCCTAGAAATAGACTACATAATGCTTTATTAACTTTGAATTCTTTAATGTTAATGAGAAAAACAACAGCTGCTGACAGGCATAGGACTACAGAAAGAACAACTGAACTAAATTAATGTGTCTATTTCAACGATGTACTATCCTCAGAATGGAAGCCAGAATATGCGCTACATTGGGGAAGGAGCTTTATTTATGTTTCCACTGGTGAGTAAAAACTATGCATATCATCAAAAATAATAAAGACTCAATTTAAACCAGAGAAACTTATTGAAAATAAGAATTGATGGCTCATCCACCCACCCATATAATAATTTGTTAAGTTGTAAGAAAACTATATGTTTTAGCAAGGTTTTTGTTTTTGTCTTTACAGAAAACTAGATACCTATCTTAAAGAAGTTAAAAGACTTTGGACATCTAGATATATAACAGTATATATCTAATATATCTAGCATAAAGCAGAAGGGAGCCTATGCAGAAAAATTTACAATCAAAGGAATGCCAGACCTATTGATACCAATATACTCTACAGAATAAAATTTTATTGCTTAACTTATACATAACTTCATTTATAAGAGAATTTGATGTTCCAGTTTAATTATAATTTAAAGCTGCCTTTAGAGTTGGAGTATGGCTCTCTCCTTCTCTAAACCCATGCATACTTGTTTCAGGAAAATGCAAAATTTCTGTATCATATCTACCTGATATGAAACAGAAGAATAACTAAAAATAAAGGAGTGTTCTATTGTTACTAATCCTATGTTGAATAAATACTTATGTTAAACTCTATAAGATTATGTACATATATCAAAGTTTTGTCATTATATTAATATTCATACAAAATAGTAATTAATTATAGGAAAAGGCTTTATTTAGCTTTCTGTACACTGTGTTGAGTTTTAGTCTCTTATCAGTTTTCTGCAGTGATTCCCTGGCAATACTTAATTTTGAACTTGAAGTATCCAAAAGAAAAATGAGGTCCCATAATGACAATTTTGCATGGACTATGACAAAGCCACTAAGCTGACACATACCAAAGATTGGATTTGGACTACAAACTTCTCAGGACAATATTGAGGTTGCTAGCTGAGATGAACCACTTTACAGACTACTCTAGATAGGATTTGAAACAAGCTGTGCACGTTGCTGATATGCAGAGACTGGAAAACAAATGATACAGCTACTTATTTCAGAATTTGACAATTAACAACACTTTTCTTTTCAGGATCCCCTAAAAATGCTGTCATCCCCAGAGAACAGGAAGTAAATTTAGGAATGCAACATCCACATTCTGAAGAGATGAGGTGGGTAGTTTTTGACCTTTCAATGGATTATGAATGATTGTCATTGTTTGGGATAATTAGTTAAAATTTTTTATTGTTTATGGTTAGAAAAAGGCTAAACAAGTGAGATTAGTTTCAGGGGTCTTGTAAGAAAGAAAGAAAGAAAGAAAGAAAGAAAGAAAGAAAGAAAGAAAGAAAGAAAGAAAGAGAGGAAGAGAGGAAGGGAGGAAGGGAGGAAGGGAGGAAGGGAAAAAAGAAAGAGTAAGATAGAAGTAAAGAAAGAAAAAAGGAGAAATAAATATTATAGGATTTAAGAGTAGATTATTAAATCTACTTACATTTGTTTTTTATTATGAATAAAGTCATATTTTTTATCCATGTATATTCTTTTTCAAGCACTCTTTCCCCTCCTGCCCCTCACAGTCATTCACTCTTCTCCACATCTCTTTATCTCCCCCCCCACAAGGGAAGGAGGTGCCAAGGTCCGAATATGGCTTAGTTCAGCATCCACTCTTGGCAGATCAGCTTTCCTCACCCCAATACCAAGACTGAGTCAGGTGTTCCTCTGGAGGGAGTGGAATCCAAGGTGCCAGTCCAAGGTGTTTCAGATCTCAAGCTGTTCAGTGTTTGTGATTTGCAGCTTGGACTTGCTTTGCTTTTTGCTTTTCTGTTTAGAGTCTGCTAAAGAGTGAGTACATCCCTTGCTTTGAAATTAAATCTGCTTTTAAAAACCAATTACTAGCTGTTGTAGTATGTTTTCCCGGCCTGTTTGATGCTGGAGGTTTGTGCGTGGTGCACGTGTGGTGCCAGCGGTTTGGAACCTAGTTCGCGCCCGCGGCTTTTGTCCCCCAAAAGAAATGAATCACACGCTTATATACTTTAACACTGTATGGCCCATGTCTTATGCCCATTATTAGCTAGCTCTTTCTTCTTAAATTAACCCATTTCTATTAATCTTCCCACCACGTGGCTCAGCCCGTGGCTGGCCGGTACCTCTTACATGTCTGCTCCTCTTGGGGGTCCCATGCAGAGTGACTAACTCCACCCTCCTTCTGCCTGGCTGCCTCTGATTCTCCACCCACTTCTACGGTGCCCTGCATGGGTCCAAACAGTTATTTATTTACATCGTACAGAGATCATTCCACCACAACTAGCTTTAAATATTTTACGTTGAATTGGATTTTTGTATATTGTATACAAATTGTGTTATTGACCTAAAGTTGAGATTAGATTTGTTATTATACATATATCTTTATGCTTGTTCAAGGTACTTTATCTATACAGTTCATCTAACAATGTGATATAAATTTTAGTACATGAAAGTTATTATTACCTACTAATTATAATATAAAGAAATGCAAGTTAGAAATGCAAGAAATAGAATTGACATTGCAATCAAACTAATAGAAAACATTAGATATGTTTTCAAGAGCAAGCAGATATATTTTAGATGAATGGGTCTTCTTCAAACACTTCAGAGATCCATAGACTATGACATTTAAGATATTTCAATAACAAGTTTTTATTATTTTTATGACAATGGAACATCTGCTCCTGAAAGCACCAATCTACTTCAGAGAATATTATAGACATTAAAGAAACTTCATATCGAGTTGAATTTCTTTGTTAGAAAATTTAGCCACTTGGCAAGAAAGTATTCTTGCTTTGACTGCTGACAGTATGATGTTCAAAATATAAAATCAGGAGACTCACACACAAAATAATTGTTGAACCATGTCAAAACAAGGTAGGAAGGTCTTTGTGAATATCCGTCTTCACAGAGAAGTCTGTCAGACATGCTAGGCCTGTAGGCCAAAGTTGGATGCTTCAATGATACAGAAGAACCTTGAGTGACTGTCCATGCAGACAGCTGTTTTATTTCTTACTTTATTGGAAGTTGCTTGGTTGCCCATGCTGTTTTCTTCTGGAGTCTCTGAGGAGGTTGAAGATGAGATAGTTGTAGTTATAGTTTTTTAGTGACAGTCTTAGAAAAGAAACTCATTTAGAAGTTAAAGTGTTTAAATTGGAGACACTTGATTTCCAAAATATAGTTTTTAGTTAGTAATACAAGTTAGATAAAAGTGAATTATGTATAATCCTTTGGGCCCACCAATTTAGAACAAATATTGGAATTTTTTTTGAATTTGCCAATTGTTAACATACTGAACATTACTCAAGAAATTATTATTTATATATATTGTATATAATTTTTGTACCTATTGTATATCAATTTTCTTATGTTATTTATATCCTTCTTTATTATTTTTGACACAAAAGGGGATATGTAGTGATTTAGTATATATTTAATAAAAATCAGTCTGGAATAACAGAGAACAGATCCACCTACAGTAAAGCCAGGTGAATCAGAGAGTGGTAACTTACCTCTTTAATCCCAGCATGGGAAAGACCAGGATTGTTGACCTATGTCTTTAATCTCAAAACTCCAAAGACAGAGCTCTTTCTGTGTTTCTGAGAGTTCATGACCTAACTACCAGATGTGGAAGCTGAAATCTTTAATTTTAACCCTAGAATATGATACAGATTTGAACCTGGAATTGAAAAAAAACTGGGCCAAGAAAGTATTTGTGGCAGGCATCGGAAGACAGGGATTTATTCTGTAGATTTGGCAAGGAACAAAGCTGAGAAAGCTGGAAGATAGCTTTACATTGATAATTTGACTAGGTAAGATTTAGCTGTGATCTGTTTTCTCTCTTTGATATTTAAAATTTTCCCCAATATCTTGCTCTAAGTTATTAGTTAATAACAATTACAATTTGTGCTACAATTACATACACTTACATTTCCACAATCCATTATTGCACTTTCCAAAATTAGTAAAGCAAAAGGCTTACCTTATTTCTTTATAAACATGTAATGTTTAAATTATTTTCTAAATTATGCAGTTTTTAATTTCCATAGGTTCTTAAATTTATTTTCTGAATTTCCAAACTGGAAATTTAATCTCTGTGCTGCATAGTTTAACCAGATTAAATAAATACTGAATGTCATATGCCAACAGTTATAACACCAAAATTAGTTTATCACACTGAATATTATTTTATGTATAACCTAATTCGTCTTCTCCTTTATCTCCTATATTCTAATTAATTTTTGTTTAAGTATATATTTTCTTTTAATCCAGAGTAAAGTATATTATAGCTTTCACAGTATTACTTAACCTTTTCTGATTGCAAACTTTTACTTAAATTCTTGATTTTAAGTTTCAACTACACATTTTTGTTACATTATAATGTGAACCCTAATTGGCTTTAATAATAAAAACCCAGAGCCAGATATGTGAGTAAATGCTTAAAGATCAGAGAGACAAAGGAACAAGCCACAAACACTTTTTACCTCTACAATTCCTTACCTGATTAAAGGTGTGCCACCCTGCCTGATCTCTATAGTTAAGTAGTTGCTTCCTCTGATCCTCAAGAAAGTTTTATTTGTTAGAGCATAAGCAAAATATTACACTTTTATTTGTGAGATCAAATCATAATTACATCATATTCCCTTGTTCTTCTTTTTCCCAAACACTCCCATAAACCTCTTTTTGCATTTTAAATTTATGATTAATTAACATTTTCATAGATGATTGTTAACATGTTTATTAATTTAATGATTATTGATTTATGTAAAAAGATAATTTTTGCCTTATGTATAGGTAGTTATAAATACAGTTACTAAAATAATTCACCTATGAATATATGTTTAGTTGAGCCAGATTTTAAAGCCAACTAGGTAGAACAGTAACTGCACAATATGGTGAGAAGTTTCATCATGTTTTAAATAGGGGTTGTTGTTTTTCATTCTTGATAACATAGAATCTTCACATTCCTATTCTGTTATATCGTCACCATTAACTGATAATATCACACACAATAGATTTTTTAAAAATCCCATCTATAATATTCTAATAGAGTCTATTTATGCTTTAGCAGTCTCTTTCCTGGCCAGATAATAATTCTAAATATCATTATAGGTGTTTATTTATCATTTGTTTTTCTACTTCTGGAGATCTACACAGAAGATATTCAGTTCTTATATAAAATGAGCTTTTCCATATTTCTTAGTCTTAAGAATATTTTATAAACTTTTAATTTGCTATTTTTGGGTGTGCAACCTTAACTTTCAATCCTATTGAAAATAATATTCGCCCCAAATATTAATGTCTAACAGAATTGAGTGATTAAGAACACACTAACTTTGCCCTGCCTTCACCACCAGGTTGAGCTCTCCAGCATTGCACTGGCTAGTTGCCCCCTTCAGAAATGAGCACGAAGGGTCTGGGCCAGTTCTGCTTTCATGCTCTAAGGTTCGGCTCTCCCACACCTACACCTTCAAGGCCAGCTCTTCTGTGTTGCCAGACAAGAAGTAGAGGTTACTTTCCCAAGTCCTATAACTATAAACTTTGTTTATGCCTTTAGATTAGTGCTAGTGTCCTCTTTGGGAACAGAAGCTTTGTATTTCTTTGGTCAGTGGTGAATGCACAGACTCATCTCTGGTCCATAAATGAGACATCTATATAATCCTTTCCAAGGTTCAGCAAATATCCCAGAATCAAAAAGCCTGTAAGAGCTAAAGGACTTGAGAGAAGCAATGTAAAATTCTGAATTTGAGACTTTACATGACTTTTATAATTTTGAAATCACAAAAATTGTTATTATCAGCACAAGACTGGGTGTGTCATGGAAAGGAAGTGCTTCATTCAGCTTCACCCTTTCCTGAGTGTTTAATGCAATTAATATTTAATGGGTGGTGGGCCATTCTTCCTTAGTCTGGCGACTGGTGTCATACCTGTGCTCCTGTAAATAACTCCTACTCACAATCCTGTAAACAGCCCTAATGAAACATCCTAGGTTATAGGAAAAAGAAGTGGTATTAGAAGGATGAGGAGGAAGAAGAGGATAAGGATGATAACAAGGAGCAACAGAGGAAATATGAATCTAAGAGGGCTAGATTGGAAGAAGAGAATTAGCAATAGTGAAAAGGAGACCAGAAGCTAAGGGATGGGATGCCAACCACGATTAAATGCATTATGACCATGCATAAAAATGCCAAAAGAAAATCTATTATCATGTATAATCAATATAAGTTAAGTAAAAAAATTCCCTCAAAGAATGACAGTATCATCCTAAAAGCCTATATTTTGAAGTTACTCTTACTAGAAAATTTACAGTAAATAAACTCAGACTTCTATAAGGAATGATTGTGCTAGTTGCACTAAAGAAATAAGTAAAAATAATAATGAACATTAATTTGATGACTCAAATAGAGACAACAAATATGAATATTTGCAACACTGATGGCATCAGCTATTACCACCATGCTGTCTTCTCTTCCATTTTAAAATCAGGTATTCTTTTCTTCCACAATACCCTTCCTTCTCATAAAATGGACATAAGTGCTGTGTAGCAGCAGTTGAAATAGTTTTAAATGCATATTCATTCACTCATTGTATTTCATATTTAATTTCCCACTTTATATTATTTTAGTCTTTTCTGCACTTGTATTGGTAGAATTAAAGACTTTTAAATTTTAAAGAAGTCTTCTGTTTACTGTACAGATCCCAAGCATCTTTGGACTCATGCTATGATTAAACACTCAAGTTAGAATTGCAAATAAAGGTTACCTGCTGCTCAGAAGACAGGTTAAACAGAAGGCCTCTCTTTCACAGAAAATTCTACAGCTTTGGAAATGTGGTAAAAGATTTTAATGGTATTTTAAGTTGTGTAAAAAAAAAAAAAAAAAAAAAAAAAGCATGTTTCATAATTTGCTTTCGGGACCAGTAGTTATTTTTGCAAGACATACTAAACTTTCAGATGCTTTATGATGGACATAGAAATGACTAAAAATGTGTACATAAAATCAACTTGAAATTAAAATAAAATCACTTTGTTGTTCTGATGTTTAGCCAAAAGTTTTGAAGGTTCTCACACTGACAGAATGACAGAAATTTAGCTTAAATGATGCATTGCATCTTAAACCATATGTTAATGTAGCTGATGAAAGTTATATTTATTATGATAAAATGTAGAAACAAAGAGTAATAGTTCAATATATTTTATGGTAAAACATAACTATAAATTTTGCATCATTGTGAGGTATATAACACACAAACTGTTTTACTTCATTATTGTTTTATATAAAACTGTAATGAAAAATGAAGTTCAAAGTCACTGCATATGTTTTTCTTTCTGTTATATATTACTTTTTATTTAAAAAAAGTTTATTAATTTTTATTATGAATAAAGTCATATGTGAGAAGCCACACTCACTGCCGCCATTCCCACATGGCAGCGACATCCTGCGCTCTAATGTAGACTGCGCAGGTGCAAGGGGAATTTCCACTCCTTGTGCTCTGCCTCTCCCGTGATGTCACCTCGACCTTTGGAGCTACAGCCAATCAGAGTCTGACAGGTCCTAGGCAGGGGCCAGTTTCCTATATAAGGGATGGGTTTTAGCCGTTTGGAGTCTCCATCTTGTAAGCTTATGCTCTCCCTCTCAAGACGCATTAAAGCTTTTCTGCAGAAGGATCCTACGTGTGCTGCGTCGTTCTTGCTGGCAAGACGGTAGCGCGGGACAGTCATAGTTTGTATCCGTGTATATCCTTGTTCAAGCTCTTTCCCTCCTCCTATCCCTTCCAGTCACTTTCTCTTCCCCACACCTCTTTTATCTCCTCCCCAGCAAAGGCAGGATGTCCCAAGGTCTGAATATGGCTTTGTTCAGCATTCATTCCTGGCAGATCCACTTTCCTCAACCCAACATCAAGAATGGGTCAGGTGTTCCTCTGGAGAGAGTGGGATCCATGGTGCCAGTCCAAGGTGTTTCAGATCCCAAGCTGTTCAGTGGTTGTGGTTTGCAGCTTGGACATGCTTTACTTCTTTGTTTCTTTTGTTTTTTGTTGCTTTTTGGTTTAGAGACCACTAATCTCTAAACCAAAGATAAACAACACTCCCTGTTTATCTTTCAGAGTTTGTGATACCTTGTTCAGGAGGATATTCTCCAAATCCATCCTTTTGCTTTCAAATTTTAGGATATCATTTTTTCTTACTGCTGCGTAGTACTCCATTGTGTAGATGTACCACAGTTTGTTAGTCTGTTATTCAGCTGAGGGACATCTAGGTTGCTTCCAGGTTCTTCTATTATGAATATTGCTGCTATGAACATAGTTGAGCAAATGCCTTTGGAGTGCCAATGTGCATTTTTAAGGTATATGCCCAGTAATGATATTGCTGGGTTCTTGGGGAGAGTGATTCCCAGTTAGTATATTTAACAAATGGTGTTGGCATAGCTGGATGGAAGTGTGTAGGAATATGCAAATAGATCCGAGCCTGTCACCCTGCACAAAACTCAGATCAAAGTGGATCAAAGACCTCAACATAAACCCAGCCACTTTGAACTTGATAGAAAAGAAAGTGGCAAATACACTTCTAAAAATTGACACAGGTTACCACTTGCTAAATATAACACCAGTGGCATAGACACTAAGACCAACAATCAATAAGTGGGATCTCCTGAAGCTAGGAAGCTTCTATAAAGCCAAGGATACTGTCAATAGGACAAAACAACAGCCTACAGAATGGGAAAAGATTTTCACCAACCCTACAAGTGATAGAGGACTGATCTCTAAGATATATAAAGAGCTCAGGAATCTAGAACCCAAAATCTTGAATAACCCAAACAAATTTGGGATTCAGATCTAAAAAGGGAATTTTTGGCAGAGGAATTATGAATGGCTGAAAGACACCTGAAAAAGTGCTCATCATCTTTAGCCATCAGAGAAATGCAAATCAAATCCACTTTGAGATACCACCTAACACCTGTTAGACTGGCTAAGATAAAAGGCACAGATGATAGCCTATATTGGAGAGGATGCAGATCAAGGGGAACACTATTCCATTGTTGGTGGGAGTGAAAGCTTGTTCAACCACTTTGGAACGCAATATGGCGGTTTCTCAGAAAATTGAGAATCAGTCTCCCCAAGGACCCAGCAATGCCACTTCTGGGTGTATACCCTAAAGATGCACATTCACACTTCAAAGGTATTAGCTCAACTATGTCCATAGCAGCATTATTTGTAATATCAAGAACCTGAAAAAAATCTAAATGTCCCTCAACTGAAGAATGATTTAACAAACTGTGGTACATCTACACAATGGAATACTACTCAGCAGTAAGAAAAAATGATATCCTAAAATTTGCAGGCAAATGGATGGATTTGGAGAATATTGTCCTGAGCGAGGTATCACAAACACAGAAAGATAAGCAGGGGATGTACTCACTCATTAGTGGTCTCTAAACAAACAAACAAGAGAAAAAGCCAAACATGCCCAAGCTGCAAACCACAACCACTGAACAGCTTGGGATCAGAAACGCCCTGGACTGACCCTTCTGATCCTACTTCACCTAGAGGAACACCTGACTCACTCTTGAGGGAGGGGGAACAAAACTGGATTTGCCAGGAGTGGTGACTGAACTAAGCATTATTGAATCAGTGGGACCATGGGACTGTCTGCTGCCTGCCCAGGAAGGGGATGGGGAGTTGTGGAGAAGAAAAAGTGACCTGATGTGGCAGGAGGGGGAAGGGACCTTGAATAAGGATATACAGGGATAGAAAAAAAATCAGAGGGAAAGCTGAACACAAAGTAATTTTATGTGTAGCAAATTATTTTCATTAACACCCTTGATAAGTCATGCTTATGATTTTTATCTTCTTTATAGTTATTGTTAACTTATCAGCATTTTAAATTCAATTTACTGTTTTTCTTGATAAATACAAAATAAATAAAGAAGAAAAAAAAGAAAAGAAAAAAAAAAAAGAGAAACCGCCATACTGCATTCCAAAGTGGTTGAAGAAGCTTACACTCCCACCAACAATGGAGGTGTATGTCCCTTGCTCCACATCCTCTCCAGCATAGGCTGTCATCTGCGTTTTTAATCTTGGCCATTCATACAGGTGTCAGGTGATATCTCAAAGTCGTTTTGATTTGCATTTCTCTGATGGCTAAAGATGTTGAGCACTTTTTCACATGCCTTTCAGCCATATGTAATTCTTCAACTGAGAAGTCCCTTTTTAGTTCTTAATCCCACTTTTTAATTGGGTTTTTAAGGGTTTGGGGCTCTAGTTTTTTGAGTTCTCTACATATTTTAGAGATCAATCCTCTGTTACTTGTACGGTTGGTAAAAATATTTTCCCACTCTATAGGCAGTTGATTTGTCTTATTGACTGTGTCCTTGCCCTTACAGAAGCATCTCAGTTTCAGGAGGTCCCAGTTATTGATTATTGTTCCTAGTGTGTGTGCTGCTGGTGCTATATTTATGAAGTTGTCACCAGTGCCAATGTATTGGAGGATATTTCCCACTTTCTTTTCTATCAGTTTCAGTGTAGCTGGGTTTATGTTGAGGTCTTTGGTCCACTTAGATTTAAGTTTTCTGCAAGGTAATATGTTTGGATCTATTTTCATTTTTCTACACAGTGTCATGCAGTTATGCCAACACCATTTATTGATGATACTATCTTTTTTCCATTGAATATATTTGGCCTCTTTGTCAAAATTCAACTGTTCATAAGTGTGTGGGTTAATGTCTGGGTTTTCAATTCAATTCCTTGGAACCAGAAGTCTGTTTTTATGCCAGTACCAAGCTGTTTTTGTTTCTGTAACTCTACAGTATAACTTGAAGTGGGGGATGGTAATGCCTCCTGAGGTTCTCTTGTTGGGCATAACTGTTTTGGCAATCCTGGCTTTCCTATTATTCCAAATTAAATTGAATATTATTCTTTCAAGGTCTTTAAAAAATGTGTTGAAAATTTGATGGGAATTGCATTGAATCTGTAGTTTGCTTTTAGTAAGATTGCCATTTTCACTATGTTGTTCCGACCAATCCAGGAACATGGGAGATCTTTACATTTTTCTTAAATCCTCTTCAATTTCTTTCTTCAGAGATTTAAAATTTTTGTCAAACATATCTGATACTTCTTTGATTATAGTTACTCCAAGGTATTTAATTCTATTTGCAGCTATTATAAAAGGTGATGTTTTCCTTATTTCTTTTTTAGCCCTTTTGTCTTTAGTGTATAAGAGGGCTACTGGTTTCTTTGAGTTATTCTTGATTATTGATACTCTGCTGAAGCTATTTATCTGCTGTAGATGGTCCCTGGTAGAATTTCTTTGGTCACTTATGTATCCCATCATGTCATCTGCAAATAGAGATAATTTGACCTCTTTCTTTCCAATATGCATCCCTTTAATTAAGTTTAGTTCTCTTACTGCTGTAGCTAAAACTTTGAGAACTATGTTGAATAGATAAGGGGAGAGGGTACAGCCCTGTGTAGTTCCTGATTTTAGTGGGATTGATTTGAGTTTTTCTTCATTTAGTTTGATGTTAGCCATCAGCTTTTTGTAAATCACCTTTATTATATTTAGGTATTTTACCTATATTCCTGCTCTTTCTAGAACTTTTATCATGAAAGAATGCTGGATTTTGTCAAAGGCATTTTCAGTATCTAAGGAAATGATCTTGTGGGTTTTTTTTCCCTTCAATTTGTTTATATGATGGATGATATTTACAGTTTTCCTTATGTTGAACCATCCCTGTTTTTCTGGGATGAAACCTACTTGATTGTAGTGGATGATATTTTTTTACATGTCATTGTATATGGTTTGCCACAATTTTGTTGAGAAATTTTGCATCAACGTTCATGAGAACAATTTGTGTATAATTCTCTTTCTTTGTGGCATCTTTGAATGGCTTTTATGTTAGGGTAATTTTGACCTCATAGAAAGAGCTTGGCAATGTTCCTTCGGTTTCTACTGTATGGAACTGTTAGGAGTATTGGTATTAGATCTTCTGCGAATATCTGGTAGAACTTTTTACTGAAACCATCTTGGCCTGGGTCTTTTTTTATTTGGAAGACTTTTAATGACAGCTTTGATTTCCTTTGCTTGTATAGGACTGTTTAGGTTTTTTAATCTGGTCTTGATTTAATTTTGTTAAATGTTATCTGTCCAGAAACTGTCCATTTCATTTAGGTTCTCCATTTTTGTGGAATATAGATTTTCAAAGTAGGGCCTGATAATTCTCTGGATTTCCTGGGAGGGTCTGTTGTTATGTATCCCTTTTTGTTAACGATTTTGTTGATTTGGATACTTTCTTTCTCTGCTTTTTGGTTAGTTTGGATAAGGGTGTATCTTTCCTGTTAACTTTCTCAAAGTACTAACTCTTTGATTAATTGATTTTTTTTTTTTTTTTTGGTTTGTGTTTTTCAATTTTGGTGATTTCAGCTCTATGTTTGATTATTTCTTGCCATCTAGTCCATCTAGGTGAATTTGCTTCTAATTGTTCTAGGGCCCTCAGCTGTGCTGATAATTCTCTTGTATGGGATTTCCCTATTCTTTTCACGTAGAAATCTAATGTTATGAATTTTCTCTTTAGGACTGCTTTTATTGTATTCCATAAGTTGGGGTATGTCATGGATTCATTTTTGTTGAATTCTAGGAAGTCTTTTGTTTCTCTTTTATTTTCTTCCTTGACCCAGAGGTGGTTAAGTTGAGTGATGTCTAGCTGCCATGAGTTTGTAGGCTTTTTGTGATTTTTGATGTTGCTGAACTCTAACTTTAGGCCCTCATGATCTGAAATGGTACAAGGTGTTATACACACTTTTTGGTACCTGTTGATATTTGCTTTCTGACCTAGTATGGGTCAATTTTAGAGAAAATTTCATGTGGTGCTAAGAAATATGCATATTCTTTTTTTGTTTTGGTGGAGGGTTCAGTATATATCTACTAAGTACATTTAGGTTATAACTTCTGCTAGATCCCTTTTTTCTCTGTTGAGTTTCTGTCTGGTTGACCTATCCAAGATTAAAAGCGGGGTATTGAAGTCTCCCACTATTAGTATGTGAGGTTTGATACGGTGTTTAAGCTTTACAAGTGTTTCCTGTACATAAGTAGGTATCCTTGTGTTGGGGGCATAGATATTCAGGATTGAGATTTTGTCTTGGTGAATTTTTCCTCAGATAAGTAAGTAATGATTTTTCTGGTCTTTTTTTTACATTGATTTTAGTTTAAAGTCTATTTTGTTGGATATTAGAAAGGCTACACCATCTTATTTCTTAAGGCCATTTGATTGGAAAGTCTTTTCCCAAGCATTTACTCTGAGTCTGTGTTTATCCTGTAATTTGAGATGTATTTCTTGTATGCAGCAGAAAGATGGTTTCTGTTTGTGTGTCCATTCATTTAGCGTGTGTCTTTTTATAGGCGAATTGAGTCCATTGATATTAAGGGATATTAATGACCAATGATCAATATTTCACATCATTTTTGATTTTAGCTTGCTTTCCCTTTTTTCCAGGGGGGGGGGGTTCTTCTCTGGGCTTATCTATTGTCTGTGGTTACATGAGTGTTTCTGGTTTCCTTAGGTTGGAATTTTCCCTCTAGGGCTTTTTGCAGGGCTGGGTGTGTGGTTAGCTGTTGTTTAAATCTGGCTATGTTGTGAAATATCTTGTTTACTCCATCTATGTTGATTGACAGTTTTGCTGGTACAGTATTGTAGGTTGACATCCATGCACTTTTAGTGTCTGTATAATGTTTGACCAGGACCTTGCTTTCAAAGTTTCCATTGAATGGTTGGGTGTTTTTCTGATTGGTCTCCTTTTATAGGTGATTTGCCCTTTTTTCTTTGCAGCTCTTAGTATTTTTCTTCTCTATTCTGTAGGTTTGCAAGCTTGATTAATATATGACAAGCAGTCTTTTTTTGTGGGTCTAGTCTATTTGGTGTTCTGTAGGCTTCCTAAATATTATTATAGAAACCCATGTTTTATATACTTGATGTAAGTGAACATTATGCATTTTTATTAATTTAGCCAAGACAGTACATTTTCTAATGATAAATGTATGAAGAACTGTTTGCAAAGCTTTGTGTTTTTTTTTTCCTGATATTACCAGGTAGACTCAACTCTCCAAAGTCTGTTATTAGAAGAGATGCAATGATAACAAATATTAGGTTTATATCTGCATTTATCCAATATTGTTAAATTATAATCAGAGAACATTTTATGAGTTCAGCATTGTATAGATTTTATAGCCTCAGTTTATAGCAATGGGTAAAATGACATTTATTATCTTAAGTGAAATAAAAAGGAAAAGTAATGGGACATGACACTTGTTTGATAATAATGCATGAAAAGCAATTTACATTTCAATAACTGACACTTCAAAATGACATTCCATTAAACTGATTTAAATAGTCAGGATTCATAATGAAAAAAACTACATTTGGTCATTAACAGCATAATCTAAGTTTTCTGATTGTAGCTTACTAGTAAATGCTGCATTGTCATCCATTCCCAATATGTCAATAAACTTTATTGTCCTTTGCTTTATGGTACTGGGCAAACTAGATCTTTCCCAGATCCAGTTCATTTTGCTCCATTATTCAATATCACCTTTCCTATATTGTCTGGTTTAAAGTAAACATAATCTATAAACAATTATAATCATGGATCATTCCTACTAAATATTTAATAAACCATTTTCTTTGCCTGAATATGAAGAATATAACAATCATACATGTCTGTACACATATGCATACACACATTACATATATATGTACGTAATGTATGTATCCCAAGTTAAAAAGAAATTACTGAAAGTATGAATAAACTTAATAATACCCTACACTCTAGTTAATTTGAATAAGAAGTTTATGAAAATGTAGCATAATATTGAGTATACAATCATTTCATGTGCAAATGAAGATAGTTTCACTTCTTCTTTTCCAATTTGTATCCCCTTAATCTCCTTTCATTTTCTTATTGCTTTAGCTGAAACTTTGAGAACTATATTGAATAGATAAGGGGAGAGAGGACATCCTTGTCTAGTTCCTGATTTTAGTGGGATTGCTTTGAGTTTTTCACCATTAAATTTGATACTGGCTGTCGGCTTCTTGTAGATCGCCTTTATTATATTGAGATATTGTCCCTGTATTCCTGGTCCCTCCAGAGCTTTTATAAAGAAGAGAATTGTTATTGGGTAAACAGAAGCCTAAATGTGTTTTTATATTGGCCATTCCTCCATTAGTCTGCCCCAGAGTTTCACTATTTCAGGCAAGGTCATATAGTTCCCTTTCAATCTGAATAGTCTGTATTGTTTCAAAGATTCTACCTTTCTTACTGTCATATATCATCCACCTTTCTGCCATTTTTCTTCTTTCTGCCTCTCCCTAGAGATGGCTTTGTCAATTTCATTCCCAATAAACATTTATTTAAAACCATGGAGTGATCTTGTTTATTTCACAGCATGCTTGCTTATAATGAGTTATTCTTTGTTTTTATTTTCTCATATATTACATCCCCCCACAGTTTTCTATCTTTCAACTCCTCCAAGTTATCAACTACTTCTCCTCTCCCCCATATCCATTCCTCCCCTCTGTACCCTTAGAAAAGAGTAGACCTCCATGAGATATAGACCAAACACAGAATAGCAAGTTACAATTAAACTAGGCACAAACCTGCATATCAAGGCTGAACTAGGAATACAATAGGAGAAAAAGAATCTCAAGAGCAGGCAAAACTTTCAGAGATACCCCACTGCCACTGTTAGGAGTCCCACAAAAGCTGCAAGCTAAACACTTTCAGCATATGGCTTTAGAACCTAGTGCAGACCCAAACACATGGAAGCATATTGACTAATGCTTCAGTCTCTGTGAGCCCCTGAGTCCTGCTTAGTTGATTTTATGGGCCTAGTTCTCATCCTCCTTGGCTCCCACATCATTCTTTCCTTCTATGGGGTCCTCTTAGCTCTGCCTAATGTTTGGCTATGGATTTTTGCATCTGCTCTAATCAGCTACTGGATGGAGCTTATTGGATGATGATTGTAGTTACCAATCTATGAGTATAGCAGAATATTATTAGACTTTTTGTTTATTTGTTTGTTTGTTATTCATATCTGGTTCTATCCTTGGTTTTGCATCTATCATCATGTTTCCTCACCAATCATGCTGTGTCAGGCATGTGATTCCTTTTATAGCATGGGCCACAAGATGGGCCAGTCATTAGTTGGCCACTCCCACAAGATGTGTGCCAGCATTAAAAGACTACAGGTTCAAGGTTTTGTGGCTGGATAGGTATACCAGTCCTTCTACTAGACATGTTACTGGTTACAGAAAATGTCCAATTCAAGGCAACATCTAGGTTGTTTACAAGTTCTGACAATTAGGAATAAAATGCTAAGAACATAGTTGGGCAAGTCACCTTCTAGTAGAATGGCTCAACTTTTAGGTGTGTGCACAGAAGAGTTATAATTGAGTCTTAAGATAAACTGACTTCCAATTTTATGAAAAAACACCATATTGGTCTCTATTGTGGCTGTGCATGTTGGTTCTCTCACCAGCAATTTACAGGTGTCCTCCAACTCCACATCTTTGCCAGTATGATCTGTCATTTGTATTTTTGATTTTAGCATTATGACAAATTTGGATACAATCTTCAAGTAGTTTTGATTTGCATTTTCCTGATGGCAAGTAATGTTGAACAAGTGTTTTTCCACCATGTGAAAAGAGCTATTGAAATAAAAATAAAAAGGAATGTAAGAAGAAAAGAAAGTCTCTCTTGGAAGTAACACATTATCCTGCAGTTATCCCTCTTTGTAAGTTACTGTGAGACTTGTCCTGCACATAGTGTATGGAAGTAAGGTACAGTAGATCACAGCATAATTTGGCTATGAACAAGTTTAAATGTGTTTTCATAGTCCACAGTTTGGATTGATCTCAAAGAGGATCTGAAGATACCAAGTGAAACAACACTATCTAATCTTTCATCTAAAGAAAGGTATAGATACATATAGTATAAACACTTCTTTTCTCTCCTTGACATACACAACACTAAGACAGGTACATGACATCCCTCTGTGTGTAGATAATCAATAAAAATTTAGGTTTTTTGTTTTAAAAAAAGAAACTCAAATTTACTAGAACACAGGATATATGCACACACGACTTGTAGTTTGGATTCATTCTAGAATCTTTTTTATATTAACTTAGTGTTAAAGGGTCTAATAATACAAAATTGCACAGTAGGTCTATGGCTGAACCTAGTTATAATTTTCTACTGCATTGTACTCAGTTAGTTTCACCCCAAAGAGCAATTTCTCTCAGTCTGAGGTAGAGTAATTTCATCTTACAAGGTCCATTTCTAGCCTATTGACTATTAATTTATCTGTTAAAGCCAATAGACAGTGCATTTTTCACAGCAGGAATCACTATCAAAAAATTCTGGGCAAGTTTGTTGTGTAGGTAGCTCCTATATATGTTTTTGAACATTAAAAGTGAAGAAAATATTGCTGAATGAGCCTTCCACAGGTTTAGCAATGTTGACCTCCAAACTTGAACCACAGAAAATGAAACATCTATTGCCTTTACTCTAGATGTTTTAGAGTCCTGTGTGACTGAAGAGGGATTTCTGTGAGAATTGCTTTTGCCGCAGCACTTACACTTGAGAATTGCCTTAGTGTTATTTTGAAATCATTGGAGGATTGAATTGCTCAGGGAATGTTTCCTACAGGATTTGGTTAACAACCATGTGTCAAAAAGGGTTAAAGAATGATTGTACAAGGTCAAACCAAACTCATTCTGTAATTCCTAGTGGTTTTCAAACTGTCAATAAGGCTTCTACATTGTATATTTTATTTAAGACTTTGGAGGATTTACAATGAAGATGTTTTAATTTGAAATATTTTATATTTCTTACATCAAAGTTTAAAGATAAAACTACCTATAAATAAACCATAAATTTTACTTTAAATATGAGGTTAATTATGTTTACAATTATCATTATAAGAAAGTTTTTTGGTCAGCTGTTTACATATAGGATACATAAAATGCTATTAAAAATTCATCAGATCTGGCTCAGTGATTTACCTCTTAGCTCATATGCACAAGGCATTGAGTTCAATTTTTAGATACACACAAGCAAGCAAGCAAACAAACAAAACTGCAAGCAATCCAAATATTATGTGAACATGGTATTACAAAGCTCTAGCCAAACTTCCCAAAGGTTGAGGGAGGCTAGACAACTAGAGGCTAACCTGGAGTACACAGTGATATCTGTCACTAAAACAACTCATCAAACTACCAATCTGTTTCCTAAGAGAGCTTGCCACATGGGAAGTACTATCTTAACTACATATAGTATCTTACATTAAATAATATAAAGACTCATATAGAATAAAAGAAATTTCAAACTAAGTAAAAGGCTATTATAGAATCACCACAGCAGCTAAGAGTGGGGTGAAGATACCTACAAGCGTCCCAGCCCTAAGGTAGGGATGTACCTGCTTGCACATGAGTTAAAACTCCATTTACAATGAAGTCTTGTTTTGGGGCCCTGTGTTATTCTCTCTGGATCTCTGTTTTCTTTTTCTTTACTTACTTTCATTTTTCTTCTTGATTTTATGAGTAAAGAAACATACAATCATCTATTCCTTGAGTCACCTCAATTACAAAATAAAAAGCAAGAGAGAAAACCATAGTTTAATTGCAGTAAGGAATCAGACCCCTTGTTTTCAGATACTTGTGCAAGAATAAGCTTCATTAATCACATTTTTGTAAATAGAAAGATTATTTTAGAACAATGTCATGATCTCATGAGAACCAACTACAGAAGAAACCCTTAAGATTCCTAAGGCTATTAAATGAAACACACATGACATAAGAGTGTTGAAAACAGAGGATGTCACACACCTATGAAAACAGTAATGCCAGCCACTGGAGCTTCCCTGGTCATTTGCTCTTCCATTCTTAAATTACTCTATGGCAGTATTGTAAATATTTGGTAAAAATCATTGAGTTAATAGAGAAGCAAAGAGCAGATCTTAGTTAAATCAAATGTCAAGGAGAAAAATGGCCTTAGTGATTGCACTCATGGTTTGTGAAGACATGCTAGTATTACAGATTTTTGCAGTAGTCTAAATAGGACACTTTGCTGAGCTTAGAAACAAATATGACTTCTATGACAGCCAAACACACCCTTTCAGTGACTTTCAAAGACACAGAAAGATGACAAGTTTTCTGGATAACCAGTGAGGATCTTTTTGTTTCCTCTTGTATGAGGACTAGAATCATAAAACTCCCAGAAGCCTCTAGCACTTAAAGAAACCCTACATATGCTAAAATAAAAAATAAATCTTGAGATTACCTTATGGTAGATAAGCCAGGGCTGTGTTAGCATCATAACCTACCCTGCTGTGCGTCAGTTCCTTTATCAAGTCTGCTTATTTGTGAAAAACTGAGATTCTGTACCAGTGAGATGTTAATGTCACTGTATTAGAATGTCAGAGGCTTTTCTAACACCATAGAAATAACTGGAGAATGTAAGAAGCTTTATAAAGAGGTTTTTTTTTTTCTTTTTTTTTTTTTCAAAATCATGTCTGCGATTTAATCTTAAACAGTTCAAAAATAACAAAGGGTATACCACAGGTCTTATATATATATTGTAAAAATGATTGATGTATACTAATATTTTCATATGTGTGCACATATCAAAAATGCACAAATACCAAAAAAAACAGTATCATGAAGCAAATGTAGCAAAGCTAATAACATCTGGACAATCAACATAATGGTATTACAAAATTCTCTCGTAAAATTCTTAGAATCTTCTGTGCCTGAAATTATTTCAAAGTAAAAATAGAATGATTTAATAGTTAAATATTAATTCAATAAACGTTTATTGAGCACCTCAGAAAAAGATAAGATTTTAGTCAAAGGAATAATATTTGCTCATCTGAACACATAAGACATACAGAGATATCTTTCCATTTTAATATTCACTAATAAATAGTATGATACCTATTTACACATAACAGTTATAATATACTAAGTAACATGATCTGTGAGTCTGAATCAATACTGAGGAGAATATATGCAAAAACTCTACCACTTTCTACGAAAAAGAGTTAAAACTTGAGGCATTTGTTATCTGTGAAGCATTTAGAATAATCCCAGGAGATACTGAGGGGTAACTATATTATGTCAGAGAGCAATAACATATAAAAATACACAATGTATATCAACATACAAAAGCCCCTTACTTCACCAAAATACCATGAGAATAATCTTCAGGCAACATACTAAAATTCTTTTTTTTTTCAACATCTTCCTTAAGGTTAATTTAAAGTATAGACAAAAGCCTAACTTAAGGTTATATATGTTCCAATTTCAGATCTTCTTTCTCTTTCTTCTTCTCCTATTTTTTCTTATTTTAATTTGATATTTGCTGATATTTATATCATGCACCCCATCAAATTCAGTTATCAGTCTTCTCATTTTTTTACCCACTCCTATGATCTTGCTATTTACACAAAAAGTCCATTCATATTGGTCATTTAGTTACTGAATCATAATTAAACTCCCTGTGACCAGCCCCTAAAGAAAATGAAATGTTTCTCACCCACTCCCCTGCCAGAGGCCAAAAATGCTTAGTTGAAACACTGTGTCATTTAGCTATAATCTAGCCTTGAGCTCTAGTATACAATGACATATTTTTTTAAACCCACTAATGAGTGAATACAACCCTGCTTCTGTTTCTGGGATTGTGATATATCCATCAGGAGCATATTCTTCCAATCCATCCATTTCCCTGCAAACTTTTGGATAATATTTTTTCTTACTGCTGAATAGTACTCCACTGTGTAGATTTACCACAGTCTTTTAATCCATTCTTCAGTTGAGGGGAATCTAGGCTGTTTGCAGGTTTTTGCTGTTATGAATAATGCTGCTATGAAATGCTTTTAGGGGAGCGAATGTGTGCCATTATGATATATGCCTAACAATGGTATTGCTGAATCCTTGGGGAGATTGATTCCCAGTATTCTGAGAAATCATCATATTGTGTTCCAGAGTGGCTGAACAAGTTTACACTCCCACCAATAATGGAGAAATGTTCCCTTTGCTCTGCAACCTCTCCAGCATAAGCTGTCATCTGTGTTTTTAATCTTAGCCATTCTGACAGGTGTAAGGTGGTGGTATCTCAAAGTTATTTTGATTTGCATTTCTCTGAAGGCTAAAGATGTTGAGCACTTTTTCAAGTGCTTTTCAGCCCTTTGTAATTCTGCTGAGAATTCCCTTTTTAGTTCTCAACCCCATTTTTCACATGGGTTATTTAGGGTTTGGGCTCTAGTTTATTGAATTTGATATATATTTGAAAGATCAATACTTTGTCACTTGTAGAGTTGGTAAAAATCTTTTCCATTATGTAGTCTATCATTTTTGTCTTATTGACTATGTCCTTGGCCTTAGAGAAACTTCTGTGTTTCAGGAGGTCCCACTTATTGATTTTTGTTACTGTTGTCTGTGATACTGGTATTATATTTAGGAAGTGGTTACTTATGCCAATACATTGGAGGGTGTTTCCCACTTTCTTTTCTACCAAGTTTAGTGTAGCTGGGTTTATGTTGAGGTCTTTGATCCACTTGGATTTGAATTTTGTGCAGTGTAATAGGTTGGATCGATTTGCATTTTTTTCTATACACTAAAATCTGGTTATGCCAACACCATTTGTTGAAGATACTATTTTTATTCTGTTGAATATTTTTGGCCTCTCTTTCAAAACTCAGGTGATCATAGGTGTGTAGGTGAATGTCGGGATCTTCAGTTTGATTCCATTGATCCACAACTCTGTTTTTATGCCAGTACCAACCTGTGCTTATTACTGTAGCTCTATAGTATAACTTTAAGTCAGGGATGGTGATGCCTCCTGCAGTTCTTTTTTTGAGCAAAATTGTCTTGGCAGCCCTGGCTTTCCTGTTATTTTAAATGAAATAGAAGATTGTTCTTTCAAGGTCTGTAAAAAATTGTGTTGAGATTTTGATGATAATAGTACTGACTCTGTAGATTGCCTTTGGTAGAATTGCCATTTTTACAATGTTGATCCTACCTATCCAGGAACATGGAAGATCTTTCCATTTCTCTGATATCCTCTTCAATTTCTTTCTTCAGTGATTTAAAGTTTTTTGTGAAACAGATCTGTTACTTCTTTAGTTACAGTTACACTGAGGTATTTAATGCTCTTTGCAGCTATTTTAAAGGTGATGTTTCACTTATTTTCTTTTCAGCCCATTTATTGTTAGTGTATAGGAGGGCTACTAATTTCATGGGAGTTAATCTTGTATCCTGCTACATTGCTGAAGGTTTTTGTCAGCTCTAGAAGTTCCTTAGTAAAATTTTGTGGGTCACTTATGTATACAATCATATCATCTGAAAATAGAGATGGTTTCACTTCTTTTTTAATTTATATTCCCTTTATTTCTTTTCATTCTCTTATTGGTTTAGCTAAAACTTAAGAACTATGTTAAATAGATAAGGACAGAGAGGACAGCCTTGTCTAGTTCCTGAGTTTATTGAGAATGCTTTGAGTTTTTCTCCATTTAATTTGATGTTGGCTGTCGGCTGTTTCTAAATTGACTATATTATATTAAGTATTTTCCTTGTATTCCTGATCTCTCTAGGACTTTTATTACAAAGAATGGTTGAATTTTGCCAAATATCTTTTTCAACATCTAAGGAGATGAACATGTTTTCTTTTTTTCCTTCAATTTGTTTATATGATGGATGATTTTACAATTTTCTGTATATTGAACCATCCCTGCATTTCTGGGTTGAAGCGTGCTTGATCATGGTGAATTCCTTTTTTTATATTTTGTTGGTTTTTGGTTTGCCAGAATTTTGTTGAGAATTTTTGCATCAATATTCATGGGAAAAATTGGTCTGTAAGTCCCTTTTTTGTTGCATCTTTTAGTGGCTTGATTATCAGTGTTATTGTGGCCTCATAAAAAGAGTTTGGGAATATTTCTTCAGTTTCCATCATATGGAGCATTATGAGGAGTATTGGTATTAGCTCTCTTTTGAATATCTGGTAGAATTCTGCACTGAGACCATCTGGGCCTGGTTTTTGTATTTGTTTGTTTTTTTTCTGTTTTTAATTGTGGAGACTTTTAATGGGAACTTTAATATCCTTTGGGTTTATAAGTCTGTTTAATTCTTCAATCTGATCTTGATATATTTTGGCAAGTTGTACCTGTCCAGAAAGCTGTCCATTTCTTCTAGCTTTTATATTTTTGTTGAGTATAGATTTTCAAAGTATGACTTGATAATTCTCTGTATTTCCTGGGGGTCTGTGCTATGTCCTCCTTTTCATTTCTGATTTTGTTAATTTGTATACTCACTTTCTGCTTTTTGGTTAGTTTGAATAAGGGTTTATCTATCTTGTTGACTTTCTCAAAGAATGAACTCTTTGATTCATCGATTCTTTGTATTGTTCTTTTTGTTTTAATTGCATTTATTGCAGCTCTAAGTTTGATTATTTCCTGCCATTTACTCCTTCTAGGTGAGTTTGCTTTTAATTGTTCTAAAGTTGTCAACTGAGTTGTTAGGTCTCTTGTGTGAGCTTTATATATATATATATATATATATATATATGTATGTATATATATATTTATCTAGTGCTATGAAGAAAACAAGAAGCAGTAAGACAGATAGTGCATTCATGAAATTCCTTCACATTTTTAAAATTTCAATTGAAACAAACATAGCATTTAGCAAATATAAGGGATTTGCCCTTAGCTTTTAAGGACCCACTTATGTGTAAGGTTGTTTGGTAAATTAATTCATTTTCATTTTGTCATTGAATTCCCACATAACTGCTAAATATTATTAATATTTATGATAGCATATTGAATACATCTTAGCTTATGTCTCTTTTAATTCTAAACCTAATGACTCAGAGCTTATGACCCAGATTTCCTTGTGATATTTTGTTCCAAATGGTTAAGTGCAGTCATAGACTTGAACATTTACTGTCCTCTTTAAGAATAAACTTATGTGAAGTACACCAATAATGGGAAGAGCATATAAAAGCATATAATTCAGAAGATTTTTTTGTGTATGTGTCTGTGTGTGTGTATGTTTTAAATCACTTTATTCACCCAAAAAGCAATAAAAAACATATAATCTTAGTGTACCAAAAAGCTCACAGGATGAAAGTTCATTAAAATGCTTAAATTGAAAAAAAAATGATAACCATTATATACAAAGCAGCATTAGAAAACTTTCTTTTTTTTCAAGCTTTTCTTTGTTATTATTATTATTATCATTATTATGAACAAAGAAGTCACAATTTCTATCTTTTTATATCCTTATTCAAGGCCCCTTCCCCCTCCCACCACATAAGGTCATTTTTTTCTTCTCCACAACTCCCCATCCCCTCCCTGGGCAGGCAGCAGGCAGTCCCATGGTTCCACTGTCCCACTATTGCTCAGTTCAGGCTCCACTCCTGGCAGATCCAGTTTTCTCCCCACTAACTCAAGAGTGAGTCAGGTGTTCCTCTAGGGGGAGAGGGATCCAAGAAGTCAGTCCAGGGTGTAGGAAACTTTCTAATCTCATTTAGTACAATTTTTGTTGCTTATTTATATTACTAATGCATTTAATTTACTTTTCAAAGATCTTATAAATAGAAAAAAATTATCATTTTAATATCCAGGATTCAAGATATTTTGATTTTCAAAACTACAATTTCCTTATGAGCTAAACATGGTATTCACAAAGTATACTTAATGGAAGTAGTTGTCTTTTTAATTTTCACTGGGATTTAAATATCAGTGGAACTTTTAAGAAATATCTACAATTTTTTTTTTCCATTGGGAAAAAGGAGACCGTGAATTTTAAAAACTTGTAGAGTAAAGATACTAATGTATAGTGTCTGCTGGTTGGCTTAGTGTCTGTGTTGATCTGAAATTGAGATATTTGTTAGTTTGGAGAGTTCATTAAAAATTGACTGAAGTGGGTATAAATCTGAGAGGTCTGATAACTAAGTTTGACGGGGTGCATGATGTAAAATCATCAAATAATAAATATATAAATAAAAAATTAAATGAAATCTAGCTCCATAGTCTATGTGAATTGGTCAAAGTTTCTATGCAAATTCCATTTTCCTGGCCACAGTAGTGCCCAGAATTTAAACACAATGTTAGCACTCCCTTTAGAACTGTTTGTCTTGCATCCCCCATGGAAAAGAATGGATTCAATATCCTTCTGCTATACAAAGTCATGACTTCCTTCTTAAAGCTCCTACTAGGATCCTGTAAGGACATTTCTAAATGTACTCTCAAGCTAACCCGAAATCCTTACCCAAATTCCTGGGCAAAACCTGGTGCCAGTGACTCCGTAGAAGTTTTGTTTGGTCATGAACATTATGAAGTCCTAATCCTTAGTTTATATGCAGGTAAGGCTGGAAATATCCATCACACCTAGGTCCCAAACTTTCTGATGACCAGTAACTGAAGGAGGGATGGACATTTGCACCAAGGTCCAATTGATTTCTATTTTTACCTGAACTCAACGCAGGTGTACCAGCAGGACATATGGCCTGTGCCATTTCCTATCTGTCCTGTCCTTTTTTTGTTTCTACCATACCGTTTTCACCCATAAAATCAGTGTTGTCTTTACCTCATAGAGTACCAGTATTTCATCTTAAGGGAAATTACTCTACCTTAGGTGAAAGGTACATGACATCCACAGCCCTAACCTTTCCTATAATTAGGCAACATTCACTCATCTTGGCTTCCTCTATCATTTAGAATTAATAGGCAAATTTTCATCAGAGTTCTTATAATCAACCTGATGCAATATCTTTAATGTTCCCTACTTTCCTAACCAGGCCTTATTTTATACTTCTTCCAGTGTCCAAAAATGTTCTGTGAACTCATTTCTTGCTAATGGGAACCAGAACAGAATCTGAGCAACATAGTTACCCTGGTAACCCCAGATTATCTGCTGCTTATAATGATAGGAAAGCCAAAAACACAGCAATAGCAGCTTGAACATGTTGGTGAAGTTGTGTTTTCTGAAATACACTAAGTACTAGTCTCAGGAATGCTAACTCCACAGAGTCTCAGTGCCTAGACTTCTCCAGGTGTCTTTCAGTCTTTTTCCGTCTTTAGTTAGTGTTATGTCTATAATCCAATTGTTCCTCCTCCCTGGGAAAAGCAAACAGTCTCTGTTTCACTCTCTCTTATGTTTTCTCTCATTGAGATGACGATACATTTAAAGCATTTCTTTCATGTGAATATTTTCCAGTGTGTCATTGATCAATGCCTACACAGTATGATATCTGTAGACATATATTTCACTCCATACATTTCTCTCTTGACACTGGAACTCTCTTTTTTCACCTCATTCCTGCTATCCTCTTAGAGCCAGACAGACATGTTTTTGAATTTGTTAGAAGGAGGGAAAACAAAGAATAGCTTTACATGGTTAAGGGTGAAATATTCCAGCCAATTAGAGGGCCCAGGTACTGCCTGGATCACATGTACATGTTTCCAAAGTCCCCCAGCAATTATTTTTCTACATAAGGCTGCTGATAAACTAAAGTGGGTTTAGCATTTGTTTGGGGGCTTTCTGCTTGATGTTTTTTGTTTGTGTGTGTGTTTGTTTTGGCAACTTGGTTAATTTATGAAGAACTTGAATTGTCTATCAACACAGAGGGTCGTCTGGTTTCAGCACACTGTGAAATGCATTGTCCTTTAATTTTTTTCTCATAATTTTCAAAACCTCAATGAATGCTATAGACACTGGGCATATTTCCCTATTCCTCCTGCTTCTTCAGAGGCTTGGTGCCAGTAACAACTAGCACAACTACATGCCTCATTACTCACTGTTGTTCTAAGTATACCTCTGCCAGTTCCTATAGCTATGCCATCCTAACATGAATGCTTTTTAAACATTTTCCAGGAATAGCTATCACTCATTAAATACTGTCTGGATTCCTTGATCTCCAATGTCATTGAATTTCTAACATCAGACTAATGAGATAATACCAAAACTGTATGATGAATTCTTTCGGTTTTTAGAAACTACATTATTTAAAAATTTAGAAACTATTGAAGTCATGTGCCTAATCACATTGTGGCAATGTGGCTATTCTTTCCTTTTAGTTTTAAGCTAATAAACAGGGGCCTTGAGATGCATGTGTTAGATTAAAGCATAGCTCTCTAGACACTTGACTGAGAGGCTTTTATAAGTGGGTAGTTTATCATGGGCATTGCCATTCTTATACTCATCCAGATTGTGAAATGTAATATGGGTCTTTAGATTATAAATTTGAGGAAGGTGAGTTAGAGATAACTTCTAAAAATATTAGAGGCTTAACCAACAAGAGTGCTGAGACTCTATGACTCCTGTAAAATAATAGATGGCAGCTAGATTTCTTGATATGTGAGTCTCAATTTTATTCCATTTGTTTTGAATTGATAGTGCTGTGGTGGTTTGAATAAGAATGTTCCTTGTGGATGCCTGCTCCCATGGTATTTTGCATAACAATAAAAAGTAACTCAGAAAAGAGTTCGTACCAGTAGTGAGTACATTTCTATGATTAAAACACAAAGAAACTAATAAGATAAAGCAATTTTCTCACAGTTTTAGAGGGTGGGTGTTGGTGACAATCATGGTGGGGCATATGAATGTAAGCAGGCAGACAGTGCTGAAAGCAGTAGATGAGAGTTCACATTCTGATTCATAAGCACTGCAGACAGTGCTCCATGCAAATGGCAAAAGCTTCTAAAACCTCAAAATCTACCTGTAATGACAATTTTTCCCCAATATGACTACATGCTTTAATCTTTCCCGAAGAGTTTAACCAACAGTTTTCCTACTTCTTAAATATATAAACTTATGAGGGCCATTATTATTGAAACTACCACAGTAGTTCCAGTACAGAAAGAAAAAATATTAGCCAGACAAACTGCAGAAAACTTTTATTAAGGTTGTAGTGTGAGAATGCCAATTTGGAAAGAGTAAGTTATTACAATGTAGGGGACAACACAGATGTCATCATCATGTTGGGCAACACAATAAAAACAAAATTCCCATTAATTTCCTCATAATCATTATTGCAGAGTAGAAAGTAAGTGTTCAGCTGTATTGCACATTGTCCGTGAAGTAAATGTATCATGAGATCAGCACAAGGCAATGTTGTGAGACATTTGTACATTGTATGAAAAAATATTGCTGATTAGTATAATATAAAACTGAATATCTAATAGCTAGCAGGAGGCAAAGACAAAATCTCTGGGAAGAAAAAGGCAGAGCGATCAGCCAGACATAAAGGAAGCAGAATGCAGAGATAAGATAATGAACCAGACAATAAAATACAGATTAAAATAAATTTGTCAGTTTAAGTTATAAGAGCTAGTTGGACAAGCCAAAGCTATAGGCCAAGCTTTCATAAATAAGAAGTCTCGGTGTTGTTAATGGGAGCTGGCAGTACAGAGAAAGACTTGCTACAAGAGAAAAGAAAATCATCAAGGGACATTTTAATGGGGAGAAAAAGGAGAAATCAGAAAACATAACATTTCCTTTTGCTATTACAGATAGATAGCCCGTCATCAATCATTTGGCCCACATGCCCTGAAAATAAAATTTCTGGTATTTTCTGCACTTTAGTCTGTCTTAAATTAAATTAGAAGATGAAAAGGAATAATTGCATCTAAAGAGAAATATTAGCCATAGTATTATCTTTATTCAGAAGGAAAGAAACAAATTAGTTAAGTTTTTAAGGTTGCCTGCTTCTACTTGTAGCTGTGAGCTAATTGGTTGTGTCTTTCAAATATTTGTTGCCCATAGACCTGTAGTCCCAGACTGCCTAATCCCATAGTTCAGACCTGCCAGCCCTACTTAGACATCTAAAAATGACTCAGATGCTCATTTTAATTTTACACTGTTTGGCTTATGGCTCAGGCACATTGCTAGCTAGCTCTTTTATTTTAGTTGAACCCATTTCCATTAATTTGTCTTGCCACATGACTCATGGCTTACCTATTTTGTCACATGTTGCTTTATGGGCAGCAGGATCATGTCTCTCTCTGACTCTGCCCTCCTTCTACCTGAGCTCTGATTTCTCCACCTACTCATTTGATGCCTGCCATGGACCAAAACATTTTCTTTTTTTAAATAATGATATTCACAGCATACAAAAAGACATTCCCACATCAGTAAATAAATAGCAGCATTAACAAATGGTGCTTGCATAAGTGGATGGTGGTATGTAGAAGAATTCAAATAGATCCATATTTATTACCCTATATAATATTAAAGTCCAAGAGGATTAAAGACCTCAGTATAAACACAGTTACATTAAACATTATTTTTTAAAAAAAATGTAGGAAAATATATTGGAATACATTGGCACAGGAGATCACTTTCTAAATACAACATCAGTAGCACAGACACCAAGTACAACAATAAACAAATGGGACCTTCTGAAACTGAGAAGCTTCAGTAAAGCAAAGGACATTGTCAACATGACAAAAAGGCAGCCTAAAGAATGGGAAAAGATCTTCACCAATATTACATCTGAAAGAGAACTGATATCTAAAATATATAGAGAACTCAAGGAACTATATGTCAAAAAAACCAAAGACCCCAATTAGAAAATAGGGCACAGGGCTACATATAAAATTCTCAACAGAACTCTAATAATTGTTCAACATCCTTAGCCATCAGAGAAATGCAAGTTAAAACAACTCTTAGATATCATCTTATTCCTGCCAGAATGGCTAAGTTCAAAAACACAGATGACAACCTATGTTGGAGGAAATGTGTAGCAAGGGAAACAATTCTTCATTGCTGGTGCGAGTGTAAACTTGTACAGCAATTCCTTACAAAATTGGTAATTAATCTACCCAATGATCCAACAATACCACTATTGGTCATATACCCAAGGAATGCACATTCTTAGCCTAAGGGCATTATTTCAACTATGTTGATACCAACATTATTTCTAATAACTAGAATCTGGAAACAATCTATTTGTACATTAACTAAGAATGAATTTTAAAAAATTGTGGTACATTTACATAATGGAGTACTAACAGTAGTATAAAAATGACATCCTGAAATTTGTAAGCAATGGATGGATCTGGAGAATATCAACTCGAGTGAGGTAACATAGACCCAGAAAGATAAACATAGTCCATCCTAGGTCCATGTACTGGCTTCTTCAGGCCAATCTCTAGTGAAAAGATATCTTTCTAAGCCTTGATACTTGGGTGAGGGACTTGGACCTACCTCAACTGAATATGATACACCAAATTTACTCAACTTGGGATTACTTTGCCTTCTCTGGGGAATATACATGGGAAGAGAATATAAGGGAGGAGAGAGGCTGCAGTAGAGCTTGGGAAAGACTGGAAGAATAGGAAGAAGAGAGAAAAAAACATTAAAAAAGATCCATGGATGGGGAGATAAGCTGAGGAGGAACTTTGTAGTGAAATTATGTGTTTACATTAATTGCTCATCCTACTAGTTTAATAAAAAAAAAAAACTCTGATTGGCCAATGGCAGACAGGAAATGTGGGTGGGGCTGCTAGATTAAAAATCCTCTGGTAACATTCCAATAAAGCAGAGATGCCATAAAGACATGACAGAGATGCAAAAAAGACATGATGAGGAGATGGCAACAGGTGCAGAGGAAAGAAGCTGAAATGCTTCTCTAAAAAAGGTACCCAAACACTTGGCTGAACAGGATAAGACTAATGGGTTAGTTTAAGGGTAAAACATTAGCAAGCTATATGCCTGGACTCCAGGTCAACCAATGAAAAATTAATGTAAGTATCTGTGTGTCTCTGTGGGATTGGGTGGGACTGCATATTCAACAAGACATATATGTATGCTCCTATGAGCATATCAATAGATTCTAATAGATGTTGAGTCTTTGCTCTTCCTTCTCCTGTCCTGGTCCTCTGTCTGGCTTGTATAATGCTGAGCTTTTGTATGAACTAATTCTTGCTCCTGTTAGAATGAAATCATTTCCTCTGTTCAAAGGGCTCCAATCCCACTCCACCCTAAATCTTATGATGTTGATGTCTTTCCTCCTTTTCAATGTCTCATATGCAGATATCAATCAAAGACATTTGTTTTTCACTACATTTGTATGTTATTCGAACAGAACCACCAATGTACTTTTAAGGTCCCTTACATAGGTTCTCTGTTGAGATATAAGTTTCACATCAAATGACTCCACTGAGCTCAAAGAAGCAATGTAAATTATTGTCCATCCCTCATTTCATTCATAGTTACATTTTAAAAGATGAGAATGCATGGTGAGAATAAGTGAAAAATTGGAGAGTATAGGGGAAGACTCTGGTCAAAATGTGTTTGATATTGTTCTGGCCAGAGATCAAGAATATCAGATATGATCCCTGCTTCCTGCACTGCCTTATTTCTATTCTTTTTTGCACCATCTAGAAGAATACCACTGGAAAGAATATTCAAATGAGAATGTTATTTCAGCTAAATAGCACCTTCAAAACTTTTTTGGTGGACTACATAACATGACCAACTCAGTTCCTATGTCTTTCACAGTATTCTTTTTTCTTTTATATTAATTATTTTTATTATGAATAAAGTCATATTTTTTTATCCATGTATACCCTTGTTCAAACTCCCTTCCCCTTCCAGCCCCTTCCAATCACAATCTTTTCTCCACATCACTTTATTTTCTTTCCCAGAAAGGGCAGGATGCCCCAAAGTCCTGATGTGGCTTTGTTCAGCATCCACTCATGACAAATCTGCTTTCCTCACTCCAACATCAAGATTGGGTCAGGTGTTCTTCTAGAGGGAATGGGCTCCAAGGTGTTTCAGATGCTAGCTGTTAAGTGGTTGCCATTTGCAACTTGGGAATGCTTTACTCTTTGTTTAAAGTGCACTAATGAGTGAGTACAACCTCTGATTACCTTTTTGGGTTTGTGATACTTCACTCAGGAGGATATTCTCCAAATTTGTACATTTGCCTGCAAATTTTAGGATATAATTTCTTTCTTACTGCTGAGTAGTACTCCATTGTGTAGATGTACCACAGTTTGTCAATCCTTTCTTCAAGTGTTGGGCATCTAGGTTGTTTCTAGGTTCTTGCTTTTACAAATAATGCTTCTATGAACATAGTTGAGGTAATGCCTTTGGGGTGTGAATGTGCATCTTTAGGGTTCATGCCCAGTAGTGGTATTGGTGGATCCTTGGGGAGATGGATTCCCAGTAATGTCCATCTAATAGCAGTAACATTATGGGATCCCTTTTGAATGACCTTGTCCAGCTATAAAAGAGTCTGCCTTCAATTTTTCCCTTAAACTTCCCCCAGTGAAACACACAGTACACATACGTACTACATATTTTAATCACATTTTCTCTATGTCTGTGATGTTAACTCCTGAGGCAAAATATTAAGGACACTGATTCAGTGAAGTATTGTGTTTCTGGCATTCAAAATTCATAGTTAATGCTTCCTCAAAGCAGGGAATGTAGTAAGAGTTTTCTGGACAGTCCAGACAGAGACCCAGACCTGGCTGCCATTGTTTGGGCCCCCCAAAATGACTCAGACACTGATATTACATGCTACTTTACATGTTGATTCTTGATGGGGCTGGGTAGTGTCTCCCTTGACTCTTCTCTATTTCCCCTATCTATGTTCTAATTTCCCTGCCTACCTCTAAGATGCCTGTTATAGGCCAACACAGTTCCTTTTTTATAGCATAAAGATATCCCACATAAGGGGAAGCCTTTTGAACACTCAAGAGATAATGAATAACTTTTCCTGGATCAAGAGGAAACTATCTGGCCTGCCTTAACAAAGGATTCTCCCTTCCTTTTCAACCTATCTACAAGGGACTACTGGAAAAGAAAAGATAATAGTTTATAATACATATTAGTAAATTAGCTATAAAATTAAGAGTGTGTTATAAATTATTGCTCAGTCTTTTGCCTGCTGAGTCTGTAATATTTGAGTTTAGTAAGATAGATTCCATAAGGTCTGTTTTGTGCAAATCTACATTAAATGGCAAAAGATACACAATTTCCTGAAGCCATACTTTATGAAAGCACATAAAATTAAATGATTTTTTTCTCAAAGAAACTCTGTTGCTTATGGGTAATAATAAAGAATGACTAAGATTCTGAACATCTTCAGATTAATTGATTTGGAAAAAGACAAATTCCATTTCTTTTTGGACAAATTTTTCTGTTGTAAAAATTATTTACTGGCATGATTATATAAAAAATTAACATTTATTGATGGGTTATATAAACACTTATTTGTAGTAATAGGTTTCTGTTCAGGCCTTTACTGCCTAGCCCTGTGATTCAGACTGGCAGACCAGCAGACCTGCATATTGGCAGGCCAGCAGTCCTACAGTCTTGCAGTCCCACAGAGACACATGCAGTCCTATAGAAACACACAGATGATTACATTAATTATATGCTAATTGCTCATTGACCTGGGGCCCAGACATATAACCTACTAACTTCTTCATCTTAACTCAACCCATGATTCTTATCTTGTTAAGCCATGTGGCCACATACCTTTTCTCATAGCAGCTTTTCAGGTATTTTCCTTTGCTTCTGCTGGTGACTCATCTGGCTCTTTCTGGCACCTCTGAAGCATCTCAGAGGTGCTCCGAGATGTTCCCATATTTTCTTAGTCTGGTAAGACTACACGACCTACTCACACTACCTGTCTCCCTCTTTTTATTAAGCCAGTAGGAGGGACAAATATTTACATGGTACCATAGTCCCACTACACTTGATACAAATTGAACCATAAGGTAATTCTTGGAGAGTTAACTATCCCACTTAGGGATGGTGACAGTCCTTTTTCCTCTATTGATATCTTTTTACTGGCTGCAAATTATTATATGTGGGTAACAAAAGGTGATTTATATTGTCCTGTTCTTATAGAGGCATAGTAAAAAAAAATAGTCTTTTAAATTAATAACTATGATAGGCCATTCCTTAGGTATCAGGGAAGGCAAGAAAATACCAGATTGTAAAATAACCATTGGTTGAATCACCTTTTATATTACTCTTAGATCTGTTACCATTCTCCACATTTCAGATTTATTTGACAACAAATACAGGAGAGACTGCTTGGTTCTTCAATATGCTGATCATGTAACTGCTACTGTACCAGCCATTTTAAGGCCTGTAGTTTCTCTTCCATTAAGGGCCATTGTTGAACCCAAATAGGCTTATCTGTCAACCATTTTAAAGAAGGCTCTATGGGTGTCTTTACAGGATCAGCAGCTATTTTTTTTTCTGTTTTTGTTCAACCTGAATGGCTGGCTGGTGAATTTTTATGTAATACCTTAAAATACTGATTTCAGAAACATAATTGAGTCTATGGCTTATATTTGAGTCTGGAGGAATTTTAATCTAGGTATTTGTGGTGGGACAGTTCTCTGTAAATAAAAGAGCTGTTTTGGCCTATGTGGGTGAAGGATCAGAGGAGAGACTGGTAGAAGGAGGGCAGATTTAGTCTCTATCTGACCTTCCAAAGAAGAGCCATGTAAGGAATCCAGGTGAGCCAGAAATAGAATCTTAGAAATGGGTTAAATTAAGATGAAAGAGCTAGTTAGTAATGTGCTTCAGACATAGGCCAAACAGTATGAAATTAATATAAATGTCTGATTCATTTCTTGCGGGGAAAAGCCCACCACAGGCAAGGTCCCGACTTCTGTCCTAAACAGGTCTGGAAATATTCTACAACAGGTATTCCATTGTAGAAGGTAATGACCCCATAGATTCAGATTTATTTGACAGATTTACTTTACAGACAATGACTCTTCTAGAAGTGGCAGGAATTTATGTCTAAATCTTAAATAGAAGCTAATAAAACAAATTTAAATTTTCAGTTGTTTTACAAAGCCCAATGTCCTAGGGAAGTTACAAATGATGTATTATTTAATATTAATTAACTCAACTAATGGCCCTTGATATTAATATTATGAGGTTTACTTAAATTTCTCAAATATTAAGTAATTTCTTTAGAGAAAAATAATAAATGTACTATTTTTCACAAAGTATAAACATTAGAAATTATATTTATTTTTTTAATGATTTATGTTACCTCTAATAACATAAATCTAATATTATATATATATATATATCTAACATGTAAACCAGTGTTGTAGAAGAAGCTTCTACATAATGTATGACCATAAAAATTATTTTTTAATGATTTATGTTAGTTTTTTGATAAAAATCTAATATATAAAAAACAATCTTGTGGAGGAAGCGTCCAGATGATGCAAGACCATACAATTATGTTTTTAGCTCCGCTATTGCATCACAGAAAAAGATAGTATAAGTTAAATACTTTTAAGTAGATCTTCACTTATTGATTTAAGAAATGCCCTTTATACTTCTTATATACTTAATAAATTCAGCACACTACAGTCTTAATAGTCCCTTGCAATTAGAAAGGTCTTGTCTCTATCATTAGGACTGAAGAACATTAATAGATAACTGGAAGGCTCAATGTGATATCCATTTTGATTGCTTCACTCCAATTAACAGTCATTTGCATTAGTTTTTTGAAATAATATTTTTATTAACCTTGTGTTAAGTTTTCAAACAGAAGTAAAAAATCACATTGTAACAATTATTAAGGTTTATTAGACTAAGATATGCTTTGCTATAGAAACACATTTTATATTATTTCATATTTTTAAGTTAAGAATAATCACGCTGAAATTCAAAGACCAAGAGAGGCTAAATAACAAGGAGTGCCTAAGGGCTGGGGGGCATAGATCCTCCTAGAAAAACAATAGTTTTTGTAAGGACTAGAGGCAGGTACAGATGAAACCATGAGGAGGGATCATGTCAAAGGGGGAGTAACGGGAAAGGCAACAGAAATTCAGGGTCATTTTGAGAGTTATGTAGAAATCTAGTGCAGTGGAAAGTTCCTGGGATCTATGAGAGTGATTCTGGCAAAGACTCCTAATAATGAGGGATATGAAGCCTGAGGTATACATCTTCTATAATCAGAAAAGACCACAAGCAGTAGGACTAAGACATTAACTCAGCCACAAAATCTTCAACCTACAATTTGTTCTACTTGCAAGATATGCTGGGGTAATGGTAGCATAGAATGTGTAGATGTAGTCAACCAAAGACTGGCTCAACTTGAGGCTAAGGTCCAAAAGATACTCCATGCCTGACACTGCTGGATGATCAAGAACCAGAGGCTGGACAGCCCAGAATCCCAGAATATAATCAACTGGAAAAAAATAGTCAATGAAATAATTCCTAATGATATTTTGCTATAATAATAAATTGGTGCCTAGTGCATTTGTTTGCAAAAAAGTCATTCATTAACTGATTGCAGCAGATATAGAGACCCAAAGGCAAACACTACATAGAGCCAGGGGAATCACACAGAAAGGTGTGTGTGGTGTGGAAGTAATGGTGGGAGCCAAAGTTTGAGGTTATCATAAGAACATAGCCCACAGAATCAACTAACCACGGCCCGTAGGGGCTTACATACTGAAGCCACAACCATAGACCCTATGTGTCCCGTGCAAACTCATCCCACTAGGAAGACGTGACACCAGGCTCTTCTTTCAGCAGTTTTATTCAGGAACCTTGAATTTTGACTTCTGACTTACTTGCAACAGGGACTGACTGACTTACTACACCTTCTCCCTCTGGGGAAAACCCACCCGCAGCCTAAATAGCCTCTGGGCAGCCAACCCCAGTATGCCACGTGGGCACTGCCTATAGGTCCAGGTATGTGGAAGCAAGCCAGATCCTCAGCCTAGCCAATTATGGGATAGTTTGTCACTGAGAGCACTTACCATGTAGAAGGTGGAGGGCAGAAGCCAACACCATCTTCAAGGCATGGCTGCAGACAGCTCTCTACAGTTCCCCCTTATTTACATTATAGCAACAGGCAAGAGTAGAGGCCTGATCTCTGTTGAGTGGACCAGGGACATTGCACTGATCCTCACTCAGGTGTCATCCAGCCAATGAGTACCAGACTCGTCCGATATCCTTTTTCACAGAGGTGGGACACAAGGTATCAACCCACATGCAATCAGGTGTGCTCTTCTTAGGGCTCAAGTCTTGGTGGGTTCCAAGTGCAGTGCTCATGCCTCACATCTTGTGCTTAGAAAAATTAATCCTTCAAGGTAGCCAGTCAAGCATAAGGGGACTGACTGTCCTGCTTCAACGGCTGTAAAGGCTTGAATAATCATGGCTGCATTGCAACACTGGGAAGCCTAGTCCGGCAAATGCACCACAGGCATACCAAGGAGACTGACACCAGAAGGTGCATCAAGGCTTCTAGACCCGTCCACTCCTTAAGATGGTTCATGGCTTCAAAGCCGCCAGTCCAGCGTCCACCTGGGTTGAGTTCACCCTGATGATAGCCACCTTCAGCTGCTCCATCTGGTTGTCAAAATCTCCCATCCAATTACCTAAAAGATAACTAGACAATTGCTTATACAAGTTTGCAGCATGGGTAAAATTGCCATATTGTATACTAGCCACACAATGCCAAGCATATTTCTAGGGCTTGTGCTACATTGGCAGAAAGATTATTCAAAGTACACTGGCCTCCTAGGCCTGGAGATTTAAAGACACGCTGACTAGACCTACAAGACTTCTGGGTCATTCGTGCAGGGAGAATGCCGAATGCCACTTACTGAGTGCCTCAGGCTCAAACATATACCCAAGGCAGAGCACACAGGTGGAAATTCCCCAGGTGGCTGGAACATAAACAACTTAGGTTCACCTGCTCTCACGTAGGATGGCTGTGAGCCACCATTCGGGGCTGGGATTTGAACTCAAAACCTCTGGAAGAGCAGTCAGTTCTCTTACCCTCTGAGCCATCTCTCCAGCTCCCTTGGTACACTGCTCATAAACAAGCTGCTTAATCAGAGGCATTGCTGCATCTGAGTCCCCAAAAATTCTGCCTGCGGCCTCAACCATGCAAGCAACGAAGTCCAAGAATGGCTCCATGGGACCTTGCAAAATCTTAGTGAGGTTCCTGCTCACCTCACCCTTATTTGGTAAGGCCTTCCATGCCTTAATACCAACCTTATTGATTTGTTCATAAACTTGAACTGGGTAGCCTGTCTGTTGATTAGCAAATCGACCCTGGCCAAGCAACATGTCTCTATCCCAAGTGGGATTTCCAGCAGCCTGATTAGCTGTGGCCTCTTCACTGGCAAACTCAATCAGAAAGGCCTTCCAGTCTAGGCTCGCACAAGTCCACTCCAATCACTGGGTGTCATCCAGTGCCTGTTTCAAAGCCTCCACCTGGGCTACAGTGAATGAGGCCATGATCCCGTAAGTCCGTACTGACTCAGCCAAAGATTTTATCACCTTGAAATCTAAGGGCTCCTCATATTGATTTTCTTGTGGATCTTGAAACACTGCATAAGCTAAATGTAACTCTGCTCTGACTGCCTTCAATGCCTCCAGGCTGAAAGAGCACGCTGAACAGGCACCCCCCACTTTCTGAAGGGGAGGGGAAGCTGAAGGCGTGGCTTGACATGCTGGGACTCTGCAGCATTCTTCTCTATCTGGATCTCCTTTTTCCTTCCTTTTTTTTTTATGGCAGAGGGAGCCCACAAATCTCTCCCGCTGCTAGCAAATGGAGCAGACTCAGAAACACCTTTAGGCAGCCTGGCCATCTTCCACTGCCTCACTGCAGCGCTAATCCCCAAGACAGCTTCTTATCAGCTTCATCTGGCCTTGGCAAATGGAACCACACCTGCCTAGAACTAATCTACAGGTTTTGATCTTCTGTGGAGATAAAAGCAGAAACTCTTTTCCCAAGTAACGTATTCTTATAAACTGATTTCAAAGTCAGGACATCTTCAAAGTAAATGTATTTGTTTAACTTAGCAGCCCCAGCAATCAACTGTCTCCCTGCAATTATCTCATTAAAAGTTAAAAATTTAAAAGCAAATGCAATAACCAGAATCCAGACTCTCTGTTTATCTGCCATCTTTACATGGCTTTTTTATCTTTATTTCCTTCCCTGTTTAGGGGTTTTGAGAGTCTAAATCTGTTTTATTGAGAATCCCTAATCATTTTCAACTCAAAGAGCTTTTAAAAGGTTGGTGTCACTTAAATTGCTGACTCCGCCCCTTTTGGCTGCTTTTCAATATGGCAAAGGATCCCACACCACTGCCTGCCTGCAACCAGAATGGGCTCAGGAAATGCAATGAAGCAGCACCTTAAGAGCCAAAAAAATTGGGGGAAAAGAGAACGTGCCCATGGTTAAAATTATGCCTTTTGCAATAAATCTGTTTTTACTTTTACTTTGAATTCACTCATCAGTGAATCTTATCCTGCTCTCCCTTTATATACTGAGTAGAGCAAATTATTCCCCGCTCTTGTTGAGAATCCCCACGTTACCTGAGGACTTACCAGTGCACCACCCTGACCACTGAAAGTTCTGAGCCTTTATTGAGAGGATAAATCCCCATCCACAGGTACCATTTGTTGCTCACAACCTTTTTCCACAAAGAAGATGCAATACCAGGCTCTTCTTTCAGCAGTTTTATTCAGGAACCTTGAATACTGACTTCTGACTTACTTACAACGGGGACTGACTTACTATATCTTCTCTCTCTGGGGAAAACCCACCCGCAGCCTAAATAGCCTCTGGGCAGCCAACCCTAGTATGTCATGTGGGCATTGCCTATAGGTCTAGGTACACGGAAGCAAGCCAGATCCTCAGCCTAGCCAATTATGGGATAGTCTGTCACTGAGAGCACTTACCATGTGGAAGGTGGACGGCAGAAGCCAGCACCATCTTTAAGGCATGGCAGCAGATAGCTCTCTACACCTATATGGGACTGAACTAGGTCCTCTGCATATATATTATTGTTGCATAGCTTGTTGTTCTTATGGGATTCCTAACAGTAGTAGCGGTCTATGTGTAAACAAATGGGTAGCTTGTATTGCAAAATGTTATTTGAACATATATTCTTTTCTCTGCACAATCTACCAGTTTAGTAAATACTGTGAGATGATCTTACCAATATCAAAATAGAAAACTATAATATTGGCTTTCATGACATATGAACATATAAAAAGTGTCTCCAAATTTGGAGAATTTAATCTGGGTAAATAACCACAGAGAAACTTATTTATTATACCAAACATCTGTGTTTGTAACATAAAAAGTACTTATGTTTTCAAAAAACAGTTTCAAAAGGCTCAACTTTATCCCTATCCAACCCGTTTAATAAGTGTTATGTGTGATAAATGTTGGTGGGAAAATGCGGACAGTTTATTCAAATTTACTCAATGGAACATATAAACTTTATTTATTTATTTATTTTGCTTCATTTATTTTGCTTGACTTTTTGAATAACATTTTGTGGTAAGACAAAAATAAAACCAGAAACAGTTATAAAGACATCTGTGTGGAGAGAGTACAACATCTGTTCTGCTTGCTTCAGTCTGGCTTGAAGAAGTACTACTTCATAATGTTCACACAGTGCCCCAGGGAAACCAGACCTGTCAAGGAGCCTACAAGTGAGCATTGTTTTGTGTTCTCTTTGTCCTACTACTGAATATAGAAACTACTGGCCAGACATAGAAAACCTGACAAGATTTTAAAGTTACCTATTTGTTATTCAGAATTTAGTTTTGAAATTGAAGCAATAACTGCACCAAGGAACAGAATGGAATAGTTACCATGCTAATGCTCCTCATTGGCTTTAAGAGGTTAGGACATTTGGTTCCTGTTGCAGAGGAACTCATGTCAAAGACACTAGAATCTCAATCAAGAATGAGAGACCAAGTATACTATGACCTGAAAAGTATACAGGGTTTAAGATTTATTTATTGTTCCCTAACATCCAAGGGATTCACAGAGATTTTGCTCCTTTCTTTTAGTCTTTCACCACAACTTTCTGCCATCTATTATGACACAACTCACTTTGCTAGTTACTTGCCATACTTTGGTAACTTATTTTCTCCTGGTGCCTGCTTTATTATTTTTAACAAAATAATCTAAACACATCTTCAAGCAAAAAAAAAAAAAAAAAAAAAAACTTTTCTAGGTTATAATTACCTCTAAGTTGTCACATATTTTTCACATTTTCAACCTTTGAACATTATAGCTCACAAACTTAGAGATGAGTTTTTATGTCTATTAACATAAAGACCAAGCTTCTTCACTAATCTTGGTCTAAATGTCTCCTTGGAGTGTCTTGAAATTTTTAGGATTTAGTCTTGGGAAAGCACATTGTCATTTTCTTTCCACTCAAACATGCCTCCTTTATGTTTAAGAATCAGAATTTTCTAGTCAACTGACACAAAATTTGATATGAGGCAACAATATATATTGGAAAGTTTTTATGTTAAATGTTGTGTAGTAAAAACAGTTATAAAGTAGATGTTTTTAGCTATTGTGATAATAGTACTAGGAAATAGTTTAATGTTAATAATATAACAGTGACCAATGTGTGTTGTGTTTCTAATATAAGTTGTTTTAAACATTACAGATCCAGTTTACCTTTTGGTAACAGAGTTAGTAGAAAACCTTTTGGCATATTTTGTATATTAACAGGAGATACAACATTATATAACAGTTGAGATATTGACACATCAATGTGAGTTTGTATTTAATAAAATAGTAAAATTATGTATCTTACTTCTATAATCTTCTACTTTAAAGAAACTTGCTTTAAAATATATATTTGCATATCTTCTTTGAGGGTTTCAATGATCTTCATAAAGTTATTTTTGGTATTGCTTCTTTCTGTTTCCTCTTCATTGCTCTGTTCAGGTCTTGTAATTGTAGAACCACCAAGTTCACTTGATTTAGTAGCAGCTGGAGGAGTCCCTCACTGCCAAAGTCTATTCCTGTCTGTTAAGGAGTGGGTGTAGACAGAACCCGGTCCCTGAACAGAATTTTTCCGGGTAGAGATTGGGACTTAAATGGATGGATTTGGAGAATAGCCTCCTGGGTGAAGTATCACAAACTCAGAAAGATAAGCAGGGGATAGATGTACTCACTCATTAATGGACTCTAGAAGAAGAAGAAGAAGAAGAAGAAGAAGAAGAAGAAGAAGAAGAAGAAGAAGAAGAAGAAGAAGAAAAGCATGCCCAAGCTGCAAACCACAACCACTGAATAGCTTGGGATCAGAAACACTTTGGACTGACACCTTGGAGCCCACTCCCCCTAGAGGAACACCTGACTCAGTCTTGATGTTGTGGGTAGAAAACTGGATTTGCCAGGAGTAGAGGCTGAACTAAGCAATATTGGGTCCTTCAGATTACCTGTCCATGTAGGGGATGGAGAGATGTGGAGAAGAAAGAATGATCCGATGTATTGGGAGGAGGAAAGGACTTTGATTAAGGATATACAAGGATACAAAATGTGACTTCTTTATTCATAATAAAAAACAGCAAAGAAAATATATGATGAATTATTTCTAATGGAGTTGAGGGATGAAAATCTAAGATAGACTAGAACCTATTCAGAGCACAGATATTTGATCATAGAGTATATAACACATTGTTTAGTGACTGACCATGAGGTAATCCATACAGTTATCCTGGATATGCAGTATGGAAATCTATTATGTTTCTGTAAGTGTACAGTATATTTACCCTTAATAAATAAATTTCCTAATAAAAATGTATATATATTTGCATATGTTCATGCATATGTTTATGCAAGTTTTCATTACTACTTAATAGTATTATAAAAGATTTATTAGAGAAAGATACATGAGCAGGCTATACAGTTGTTATAAAGAACAGACTTGGTGACTCAGCTTCAGTCTTTTTGAATGTATTTTAATCATATATTCCCCTGAATATCTAAATCAAAAGCATTTTTTGAGTGTCTATGCTTCATAATGAAACATTGAATGCTTTATAACACTGGTCCTTTGAGAGTCTACCAGCAAAACAAGGCTACAGTACATTCTAGCAAGCTTCTAACCATGGCCAGTACTCATGAAGATTAATTCCCAAAATGTGAGACACTAGTTTTGTGTTAATGGTCATATTAAATGGTAGATGAATTCTAGTTTTAGTGAGAATATTTTTTCACATATATAAACAATACTAGTAAATATTCCACTGTAATAAATTTTAACTTAAAGATCAGAAATTCAGAAACTCAATAGATATAAATAACAAACATTCCCATTTAAAATAATGCTTCATATGGCTTAAAGCAATCAACAGGTTTAATCTGATGTGTGTCTATATCTGTATGTTGTTTTTCTTATAGTATTTGCACATCACACATGTCTTATTTTGTTTTTATTGTAACCGTTTGGTATTAAGATTGCTTCTTTTTAAAATTGTGTTTGCAATTGCATTTTGTTCCAAGAAATGTAATAAAAAGAGATAGTAATTTTAGTCCCAAGAATAACAACAGTTATTTCAGATTAAAGCACTCATTATCAGGAATTGCAGTGTTTCTTACTCTATTCTATCTAGCTTTTTCAAATGATCCACAAAACTTTCATTTTATAAAATATTGATGAAAAGGCCATCAATAAAGTTTCAGAATTTTCATTCATTGAAGTTAATGAGACAGCAAAGTATTCAGAATTTACAGTGAAATCACCCATCCATAATTACTACTGAATTAATTATTTTTAATGGAATGTTGCTTAACACTTTCAGTACTGGACTTTCAGAAATAATCACAAAGTTTTGAAGAAGGCAGATAATAGCAAGCACATACTAAATAATGCTTTGTGCAAAATAGCTTGTTGTAAAAGAAAGATATTTAGGATGTAGTATTATATATTTGAAACTAAATGTGAAAACTCTGATTAGGATTTTTGATAAAGAGCTTTATTTTTAATTGCCATTATCTGAGCATATTTATGTGGGGATGTATGTGTGTATGAGTGTGCATATATTTGTGTGTTTTACTTATCTGATTTGCCTTTCCATCATAGGTCAAACACTATATGTGACAGTGTTGATTGTCAACTTTTATTTGGGAAATGGGCCTTTGCGAATACCTGTAAGAAACTGTCTTAATTGCATTAATTGATGTGGAAAAGCTAATATTAATGTTAATGAACCCCTTTCCTATATGGAAATCCTAGTCTGTGTAAGAGTGGAAAACAATCTAAACAGAAGCACGAATGCACCCACTGCTTTCTGTTGCAAATATGATGTGACCAGCTGTTTTCAGTTCCATCTGAGTTGACATTCTCATCACAATAGACTTCACATAAACCTGTAAAATCAAACTTTATTTACTTTTTTTTTATCACAGGACTTTGCCACAGCAACAGTGCAAGAATTGAGGCACTGAAATAATTGCCTTTATTTGATGTATTATAATGCTGTAATGCCAGAAGGATATATTAATGAATCCAACATCTAAATTCTAAAGTTAATATTAATATTAAAGAGATCTTAAATACATTCTTTCAAAATTAAATTTTATTCATTTTTGGTTATTTTTCTCATAATGACAATAAGAAAATTGATGGAGCAGTGAATAATTAAATTAGTTTTTGAAAAACCCCATGAAAAGCACATTTTTTTTATAATTAAAAGTAAAGCAAGGCACTGATATTTTTGTTTGATGAAAAATAAAACTTTGTTGTTTCTTTTGTTCCTGTGCCCAGAGTTCCTAAGAGTATATATATGAGTGTTGCTAAAATAACATTAATGAGTAAAATCCTCATTTTAATCTGTTGAATTTTAATATTTTATGAGTCATACTTTGCAATGATTTTGATATCAAAGCCTGCAACAACTGAATTTTGTCTACTAGCAATCTCCTAACCCAACTTATTACTTATATATTAAAGTTAAACTTTCAAAAGTCAATACTTTAGTAAAGTGAAGTGGATATATGAGAATTTTCAGAGATATACTTTTGAGTTGGTAACAACATACACATTTTGATTGAACAGGTGATAAGGCATTACCTTCACTATGTAGAATGAATAGCAACAAAATTACTGAAAGAAGACATCTGTATGAAAAGCATCTTAGAGGTGATACCCAATATATAAACAATATACTTGTTTCCTATTGTTAAAGATGCTATACAGGAAAGATGAACACTATTAACATCATTCTTAAACCAACTGAATAAATGAAAATATCACACATGTGAAAGATATTTTGGTAATGCTATATTGTTAAGACACATCTTTGAAATATTAAGATAAATGCCCTTCTTTTAGGAATGTTATGTTCTTCATAAGAATACAGTCAATCTTATATATCATAAATGCATTAAAAAAATAAAGAGATATATTGAAACATAAGTACTATGAATATTTTTATTTAGAAAAATGAGTTCATTAGAAATGAAGGCATAGAGGGCTGGAGAAATAGCTCAGTGGTTAGGAGCCCATGCTGATTTTGAAGATGATCTGAATTTTGATCCTAGCACCAAAAACTGATGGATGCTTCAACTCCAGCTCCAAGAAAACCTGATACCACTACCATCTACATGCACCTGCATGCACATTTACAGACCCTCCATATCTATATAATTAAAAATAGTAATAATTACAAATTTTTGAAATAAAAAATTACTGATCAATCTGATTTGGCTACAGAGAACAATATTGAAATTTTCTGTAGTTCCTGCTAGATGCAAGGGAATAATGAGAAATCAAATAAAAGGAAAAACAAAAACTGCACAGATGCTGACGGCAGATGGAAAACTTTATTTGAAAGCAGTTTAATGCTACTTCTGTTGGTAATTAAGATATCTTAGTATCTAATCAGACAACTGCATCTGGTCCACTGCAATTAGGAGTGCTGAGAAAAAAACCTACAACTGATTTTAATAATAAAATTTGAATTAGTCAAAGTATGCAATGAGAAGAACTTTAGAAGAACCTACCACAGTATCTAACTACATTTTATAACAAAAATGGAAATATAACTTGACTTTTAATTATTATACTGTATGTTGTAAACTTTAAGTTCTATAAAATCTTAGTTGAACACAAGATATGCTATTGTCAAAACAATAAGAAAATGATTATGTTAATAATACACATGACCTTATTACAAATTATCTATAGACAAAATAATGGCAAAGGATACTTGAGGGATAATTAGAAAGAATATATCACATTAAAGTAATCTGAATTTAATTTTTTTACTTTGACAAAAAATATAAGAAAATAAGTTTTAGTGACTCATTAATTTTCAGCATGAGGTAGATAATCATGTAGGAACATCTTACTTTATAAAAAAATTTATGACACTCAGTATTTGTCTGTTTTAGTCTTGTAATTGATTCAAAGTGTATATTCAAAGACTAAAGTCTCATAGAGAAAGCCAGGATCTCAAGGCATCTATCACTGTCAAATTAAGGATGTGCTAAGTTGTCAAAATTCTGCAAACATTCATTTTCTTCCAATTTTTGGAGTCCTTTTCCATGATTTCTAACCTTCTTACATATTCATCTGCTTCATGTCTCTGTTGCACAAAACAAATATAATCTCCATGAATATTCAAGAGTAATTAATGTTACATATTTATTAATATATTATATATTATATATACTTACATTTTTTCTTTAACTTACTCAGTATTCATTGATAGTGTTTGTTTAAGTGTAGATTACTACTAAGAAATATCTAGTACCTAAGAAAGTTAAAGTTGTTCTTATAAAATTATGGGTTTTTTTTAGAAGTCAAAGAATTTTATTCAATGTTACAACATACAAACAATTATTGAATATGAAATTATTCCTTTTGCTACTAAGTATTTAATTTTCTTTTTTTATTATTAGTTGAGCTAATGCCATTGGAGTGCAGCTGTGGGTCTTTTGTTTTAAAATTTAGTCTGTGACCTGGTTTTTATCAATGTTATAATAAATATATCAAAACTGGTTTATTTAAAGATCAGCTTCATATACCTATCAGATAACAAGACAAGCATATTTTGGATCTTTTTGAGTTAATCTTGTAGCCTGCCATATTACTGAAGGTGTTTTTAACAGCTGAAGGAGTTCCCTGGTAGAATTGTTGGGGTCACTTATGTATAATATCATATCATCTGCAAATAGCAAAGGTTTTACTTCTTCATTTCAGCTTACATCCTTTTGATCTTCTAATGTTTTCTTATTGCTCCAGCTATAACATCAAGTACTGCATAGAATAGATATAGGGAGAGTGGACAGCTTTCTCTCATTTATGATTTTAATGCAATGTCTTTGAGTTTCCCTTAATTTACATTGATATTGACTATTTGTTTGCTATATATAGTCTTTATTATGATTAGGAGTATTCCTTGTATCTCTGACCTCTCCAGGAGCTTTAACATGAAAGTACCTAGAATTTTGTCAAAGGCATTTTTAACATCTAGTGAGATGATCATGCTTTTTTTTTTCTTTTAATTTGTTTATATGGTGGATGACACTGACCAGTTTTTATATGTTTAACCATACCAGAATCTCTGGGATAAAAAATCAGTAGCCCTTCTATATGCAAATGATAAGCAGATAAAGAAATCAGAGAAACATCAACTTTTAAAATATCTACAAATAACATAAAATATCTTGAGGTAACTCTAAACAAAGAAGGGACAGACCTATATCACAAGAACTTTAGGCCATTGAAGAAAGAAATTAAAGATATCAGAAGAGAGAAATATCTCTCATGCTCTTGGACAGGTAGAATCAACTTAGTATAAATGACAATCTCATCAAAAGCAATTGACAGATTCAATGCAATTACCATCAATATCCCTACAAAATTCTTCACAGATCTCAGTGAACAACACTCATTTTCTTAGAAAAAACAATAAAACCCAGGATTGTTCAAACAATTCTATAAAATAAAGGAACTTCTGAAGGCAACACTAAACCTGACTTCAAGATTTAATATAGAGCTATAGAAATATGTACAGCTTGGTATAGACATAAAAAGTGAGTCAATAGAGTGAAATTGAAGCTTTTGATATTAATCTACACACCTATAAACATTTGTTTTTTGAGAAAATACAAAACTGTACAATGTAAAAACAAAAACAAATGGTGCTGTCATAACTGGACATATTGGACAATAGAAATTAATCTGAATTTATTTCTTTGTTCAAAATTCAAGTCTAAATGGATCAAAGTCCTCAATATAAGTCCAGTTACATCAAATCTAATAGAAGAGAAAGTGGAAAGTAACCTTGAATGCATTGACACTAAAGACTACTTACTAAATATCATCCCAGTAGTACAAATACTAAGAGCCACAATTAATAAATGGGAACTCCAGAAACTGAAAATCTTTTGGAAAGCAAAGGACACAATAAATAATACAAAATTTCAGGCTACTGAATTAAAAAAAAAAGAACCCAATTTATTTTTTTTTTATTGTTCACACTCTCCATCTCTCCTCAAATCAGTCTTCTGTGACGCTCATGTTGCTACCCATCACTCCTCCCCAGTGTATCCCTCTTAAGGTCTTCCTCTCTACCTAGCTTCAGATCTAAACAGAAAATTCTCAACAGAAGAATATCAAATGGCCGAAAAATATTTAAGGAATTGCTCAACATTATTAGCCATTAAGGAAATGCAAATCAAAACTACTGAGATAATATTTTGCACCTGTCAGAATGACTAAGATGAAAATCACTGATTACAACCTTTGTTGGGAAAGATGTGGAGAAAGAAACACCCCACAAGTGCTGATTGGAATGCAAATTTCTACAGCCACTCTGTAAAGCAGTAGAGCAATTTCTCAGAAAACTAAGTATAAACCTACCTCAGAACCCAGCAACATCACTGTGGGGCATATACTTAAAAGATGCTCAACCACACCAAAAGAATACTTTCTCACTCATGTTCATTGCAGTGTTTTTGTAGCTAGAACCTTGAAAAGATCAGGATGTCCCTCAAACAAATAACAGATAAAGAAGTTGGGGTACAATTACAAAACTGGAAAATTACTCAGCTGAAAGAAACAATGACATCATGTAATTTGAAGGCAAATGGAGGGAAATAGGAAAAATTATTCTGAGGGAGGTAACTCAGATCCAGAAGACAAACACAGTATGTACTCCTCATAAGTAGATAGTAAATGAAAACTAAAGGATGAACGGGCCTTATATTCCTCAACCCCGAGAAGCTAGGTAGAGTGGAGGACACATGATTACCCCAAATAAAGAAAATGGTTAGGATCTTCTGCGTAAACTGGAAGGATGATATGGTGGGGGGAGAAAAGGGGTTGGGAAATGTGGATTTGAGATGGATGAGTTTGGGGTGAGACAGAGAGAGCAAACAATGAAAGAGAAATCTTGACAGAGTGAGCCATCATGGGTTTTCAGAGAAACCTGGTGCTAGGAAAAATCCACAGGAACCCACAAGGAGGTTCCAGCTAAGACACCTAGCAGTGGTGGAGAAGGTGCCTGAACTAGCCTTCACCTATAGTTAGATTGGCAAATAATCCTAATTGTCATCCAGTGACTGATAGAAGCAGATGCAGACACCCACAGCCAAACACTTGGCTGACATGCTAGAGTTCAGCTGAAGAGAAGGGGAGGGGGACTAGAGGAGCAAGGGAAGATCAAGAGCATGTTGGGGAAACCACAGGGACAGCTGATCCGAGCTAATGGAAGCTCACAGACCTTAGACTAACAGCTGCAGAGTCTTCACAGGACTGAACTAAGACATCTGAATGATGATGACAGATATGGATATGGTACCAGGAATTACCCCAAGTACATGAACTGGCTTTATAAAGTCTATTTTCTATGGAGGGATGCCATTCTTAGCTTTTATGCAGGAAGAGGGGCTGGATTTGTCTTCAGCTTGGTATTCTAGCCTGTGGATTACTTCAGGGAGTCCTCATCCCTTTCAAGAGTTGATGGGGATGGTATGGGGGTAGATGAGGAGAAGGAAAACAAGGAGAACAGTGGATTTTATGTAAAAGGAAACAAAAACTTCTTAAATAAAAGAAAGAGGAGAAAAGAATATATTGGTTCTCTAAACATATAGTTGTAGAACACAAGTCTATATTTTTGACACTAACTACAAGTTTTGAACAATGTTTTCAACTAATACATAGTCCTATGTCTATTTTAATCTCCATAGTCTTGTATTATTTCTATAGAATTACTACAAAGTTTCTATTATGTCATTATTCATATGCATATTATTTTTACAATGTAGAAATCTCTGCTATGACCATGACCAGCTGAGTAGCTATCCCTGCGAATCAAGAAGGTAGTTCATTTCAAATTTAAGTAGCCAATATCGGTTTAAACTTTGGGAGTCCAACAAAAGCAGTTTGATTTAGATATATTTAAGTACAATATAATTTCATAAAAATTTCATGGTGATGACTAACTCAATTTATATGCACAATAAAACTTAAGAATCAGAATTCTTTGTAGAGTATATATTACATCTTCCATAAACAAGATTCCATAGAACTTAGGAATAGCCAAGCTATTGGAGATAAGTAATATTGAATTTGATAGGAAGGGGCACGATGACTCACAATCCCGAAGAAAACTGCTCAGGAGAAAATACAATATATCCATGGAAGCATTCTTAGACTTTCTTTCAAATGTTATCTTAGTTACCTGGGAACTTGGCAATAGATATTATTCTTTTGATATAAGTCAGCAAAGCTAAAAATAATATCTTGAATTTTAATAATTAATTTAATTGAAAATTTTACATTGCTCAAATGTATAAACTCAAACCTCTCTATATTATTTTTTGTACTATCAAATAATTGTTTAAAATCACTCATCTATATCATTAAGTTTCTTTCAATTTGCTTATGCTTGTAAGTTAATTATGTTAAGGAATAAATCTTAATTAATTAGCTTAATTATCTCATATTCTATCTAATTTGTTAACATTAACATTAATGTTATGTGTTTTATATGACATATTATATGTATCATTGTTTGTTATATGTGGCAGGTTTAAAAATTTGCAGTTATTCTCACAAATTATACATGTGTGTATGTATATATGTATATATTATGTACACACATACACACATATGGCAAACTTTAGTTCTTCTTTGAATTAAATATTCTTCCTGATATTGTTATATAATTTTTATGAATTATTTGTGCTAAAACTACCTGAGTAACATGCTTTAAATGTTCTTATAAGCTAGTGCCCAAAACATTATTTAATAAAAATCAGATCTATAACTTCTAATAATAGAATAAAACATAAATATTGGAATATAATATTTTCTTAATATGATTGTCTTTCTAGTATTCAAAGATGATTTTTAATGTGTTTCATGGTCTAATAATCTTCATTTTCATGAGGCTTAAGTTTGTTTTCTGCTGCTGTGATCTAATACCATGACCAAAAATAACATTGAAGAGAAAGAATTTATTTGACTTGCACTTGGAGGTCCCAGTCTATAACCGAAGAAAATCAGGGAAGAAACTCAAGAAGAAACCAGAGAGGCAGAATAGCTTTCTTATCTAGCTCTTCTACATACCTAAGGGTGGTTAACAAGTACAATGGGCTGTGCTTTCCCACATCAATTAACAATCAAGAGAAGTCACACAGAGAAGCCTAGGAGCAAATCTGATTAAAACAATTCTTTAGCTGAAATTCCCCTTTCCCAGTGGTCAAAGGTTCTGCCAACTTGACAATGAATATAAACCAGGATACTTCATTGAACCTTAACATATTCTTACTTATCCCTAAGATCTTTGTGAATATTATGTTAAATAAAGCACAACTTTTAATTATTTTATTAACTTAAAAAATTTCAAGTCCTTTACAAGTCCTTTCTTTTCAAGCTTTGGTTTATTGCACTATGACTGCTTCATTCCTTATTGACTTCTAATTTCCATTCTCCAAGAAAAAATGCAGGTATGCAACATTATGTTTAAGATTGAACTATTGTAATGAAATAAAACAAGGTTCTAGATTAATTAAAAAATGTTCAAAGTATCTTTAAAAATACAATCTTTACCAGTGGATTCCTATAGAGGACAAATGAAATTACCTTTTTTGTTTGTTTCAAACAGGAAGTGCTCCTAGTCTTTTCCTGTCCTATTTGTAAAAAAAAAAAAAAAAAAAAAAAAAAAAAAAAAAAAAAAAAAAAAAAAAAAAAAAAAAAAAAAAAAAAAAAAAAAAAAAAAAAAAAAAAAAAAAAAAAAAAAAAAAAAAAAAAAAAAAAAAAGATCAAAGCAAAACCACAAATCCAAGATTGTAAATCAAATCCCATAGCTCAATGATTTCAAGGTCCAGAATATTTCAGATCTCTTTTATTATCTCCTGGTTCCCAGGAAGTGCAGTCTTCAAATGCTGCCATCTGCAGCACACAGAACTAGTCTCCTAGGGTCAGGATAGTTCTACTTCATATCTTCCACTATATTTGTACTTCTCACGAGTGTTGGAATTTCAAACACTGTTTAGTCTCCACTGCATCTGAGGCCATATTTTCACTATTTGTCTCTCCTGGTCCCATTTCAAGGATAGGACCTGCTACAGAACACCAGGCTGCAGTCGTCTCTGTGACTACTCATTCTTACATACTTTATACTAGCACAACCAATACTGTATGAGTAGCTCTTGCATCTTGGGATGTAGTCATGTCTTACCTAGATGTGAACTCTGTAGAATAAAATGACAGGCCTAGCAAGGTATGTCCATTTGAAAAAAAGGTTTAATGAATGTTATATGGACAACTTTTACTTAAGAAAATGTATATTCTTTGTACTTTAACTCTGCCTAATTACCTATGATTGAGGTGCTCATAGTCCGCATGGAGAACATTCTACTGTATTTTTCTAAGAGGAAATAGTATTAAATTGTCTTCTTCTTATTTATTCTACATCCATAGATGAGTGTAACAGTTAATCTTCATCAGGAAAAAAATGAGTTTCTACAGTAGCATCAATCAATATATTAACTCATAACTGGTTAAATGGTATAATAAGTGTCTAGCATGCTTTGTGTTGATATATTTTATATTAAATAAAATCAGCCTAGAATATCAGAGAATAGAGCCATCTCTCCAGCTCCCTTTTTTGTTGTTATCTTTTTGTTTTGTTTTTTGATTTTTACTATTGAATTTTTATTTAAGACAGGGTTTTCTGTGAAACAGTCCTGGAACTTGCTTTGTAGACCAGGCTGGACTCGAACTCATAGAGATCCTCCTGTGTCTGCCACCTGTGGTAGAAATGCTCTCTGTATGCTATAAATAAAGGATTGTTTTGGCCTATGCACAGCACCATAGAAGTTGGTGGAGAATCAGAGGCAGGCAGGTAAGAGAAGGGTAGAGTTAAGTCAGTCACCATCTGACCCCTGAAGGAGGAACCTGTAGAGGTACAGGTGAGCCATAGGCTGAGCCACGTGGTGGGAAGATCAATGGAAATGGGTTGATTTAAGATGAAAGAGCTAGCTAGTAATGTGCTTAAGATATGGGCCAAACAGTATAAAGTATATAAGTGTTTGATTCATTTCTTTGGGGGACAAAAGCCACCGTGGACCAGGTCACAAACCTCTGGGCCCAAAATGGCCCAGGAAAAATCTTCTACAACATATGGCTTCCCAAGGTGGGCCGAACACCCGCATAAATCCTGAGAAAGTTTAAAAAGCTTAAAGAGCGTTCTAGATCACTGAAACAGAGCCAAAAGCGGCTTTCTGAATTGCATATTTGAATTGATTTATGGTACAGAGACAGCATGGTGTTCAGGCTTGAATTTAAAAATGGTGCGTCCCCAGCACACAGCTTAAACTCATATGTTTCACAGAAGGCTTGGCACAAGTGTGATTGATTTAAGGTTTCTGCTTATATTGAATAGAAAGGAAACAGAGTTAAAAATGGTTTTTCTGGTAGTAGCATTTACTGAGTCCACTCTAGTTGCCAGCAGCGGCAGTGGCAGAGATGTTCGGGCTCCTCCAACATATTGAAATACTGCCAAAAGGGGTGGAGTCAGCAATTAAAGTGAAACCGACATTTTAAAAGCTCTTTGGGTTAGAAAATGATTAAAGTTTCTCAATAAAACAGATTTAGACTCTCAAAACCTCTAAACGGGGTACAATGTATGTAAAATATACATAGGATTCAGAGAGAGAGAGAGAGAGAGAGAAAAGGGTAAAGAAAGCCCTTTAAGAAAGAGAAGTAAGAAATAAAGATTAAAAAGGCCATATGAAGATGGCAGATAAACAGAGAGCCTGGATTATGGTTATTATGATTTATTTTAATTTTTTAACTTTTAATGAGCTAACTGCAGAAAGATGGTTGATTGCTAAGGCTGCTAAGCTAAAGAAATACATATACTTTAAAGATATCTTGACTTTAAAATCTGTTTATAAGAATATGTTACTTGGGAAAAGAATTTCTGCTTTTGTCTCCACAGAAGATCAAAACCTGTGGATTGGTTCTAGGCAAATCTGCTTCCATTTGCCAGGGCCACCTGAAATTCTCTGATGGGAAGATCAGCTTCCAAGATGGCCAGTTGAGATGATCCAGCTTCAAGACCCCATGAGATCATCATTGTCCTTTGACTGCAGGAAATAATAAAAGAAAGAAAGCTACATCCAATTTCCCCAAAATATTACTTATTAATGTTTGTTTTCATTATAAATGGTTAATGGTCATAGTCAATCTTAAAAAAAAGGGGGGGAGGAGGATTTGATATAGGGATGATTAGAAAAGATAAGTGAATTTTGATTTATTGATATAAATTTAAGAGCAATTTTGTTATGCTGTATGTATTTTTCTACTCTTGATTAAAGTATGATCCTGATGTAACTCATTTAAATTGTAATGTGTAATGGAGAAATGCAGATTAATAGTCATCTATGATAACCAGACTTATAGTCATGTTAGTTAGGTTTTTGTAGATATACAAAGATACATTTTAGTTAGATAGGTAGTCTTCAAACACTTCAAAGACATGCAGAATATGGCATTTAAATTATTTTAAGAACTTAGACTTTTCTGGACAGGGAGACAGGTCTTCTCTGGACAGCACCAATATATTTCAGGAAAATGATGTGCATTGAAGAAACTTCATGTGGAATTTACTTTGTGGCAACAGTTAGCCATTGGACAAGAAACTGTTCTGTTATTGACTGTTTGATAGTATGCTGTATAAACTGGACATGCAGGTTCCATAGGAAAGTGACCTCTGAACTTTGACAGAACAAGCCTAGATGGTTCTTCAGGTTCCTGCTCTGCAGAAAAAAATGCCAGGCATCCTTCTGGACATAAGGAGAAGGGACTGATGGACTGTGTCAGATTTCCTGCATCATGAAAGGTATGCCAGAGACTTTGGGCCATATAGGCTGAAGATGGTGCTCCAACATTACAAAGGAACTTTGGGTGACTGTCCAGGCAGACAAGTGTCATCTCTGTCATTTTCTAGACATTGGAAGTTACTTGAACTTCCTGTTTATTTCCATAATAATATATCCTTCTGTGCTCTTTGAAGTGGTTGAAGGTTTAATAATTATAAGTATAGTTCTTTTTAGTTTAAAAGATATATATATATATGACACTTTAGACTCACAATGATAAGGTACATAATGGAACATTCTCTTTAATTTTGTGAATACAAATAGACTGGATATTGTGACTGTAATTCCTGCTTTAGAGCTATTCTGTTGTAATTTTGCTATGTGGAAATTGAAACCTTCCTTTTTGGTTAGACAGAAAAGAGGAGATGTGGTGGAAATGCTCTCTGTATGCTATAAATAAAGGACTGTTTTGGCCTATGCACAGCACTGTAGAAGTGGGTGGAGAATCAGAGGCAGGCAGGTAGGAGAAGGATGGTGTTAAGCCAGTCGCCATCCAACCCCTGAAGGAGGAACATGTGGAGGTACAGGTGAGCCATGGGCTGAGCCACATGGTGGGCAGATTAATGGAAATGGGTTGAATTAAGATGAAAGAGCTAGCTAGTAATGTGCTTAAGATATGGGCCAAACAGTATAAAACATATAGGTGTCTGATTCATTTCTTTGGGGGACAAAAGCCGCCACGGACCAGGTCACAAACATCTGGGCCAAAATGGCCCGGGAAAACCTTTCTACAACAGTCACCCAAGTACTGGTACAAATGGCATATCACCACAACCCTCAAACAAAAAGGGATATCTATTTTCTTTTCCTTCTCCCAAGTCTCAGGGAACAATGTGAAGGTTGGGGACAGACAGAAATGCAATGAAAGCAAGAGGGCAGAGAAGACTTGAGAAAACAGTGTCTTTGGACAGGACAGAAGCTTTGTACTTACAAACTCACGAAATTAGTGGTTGCCTAATCAGACTTGCAGAAGATCAAACCAGTCAACATTGTGGTGTAGATAGGGAAGGACCCTAGGTGGCTTCTTAGCTACAGTTTTATTGACAGTTAATTACTGCTGGGGGAGTCAGTTTTGTTTTGGGATATGATAGCTGGTAGGTTGAGCACATTCAGGGGGACTCTCTGATAGTCATGTAAATGTGGATAAAGCTAGTTGGAATTAGTAGACTATACAAAACTCAGAGTTCTTGTGGTTTAGGGTACAGTATGGAAGGGAACTATGGAGCAATTAGTGATGAGATGTGGAGGTTAATATAATAAGAATACATATTTCATAAGCATATATATACACACATATACTTATATACATGTATGAAATTCTCAAGAAATAAAAAATTACTATATATAAGCAGGAATACTCCTGAAAATTATAGCTCACTCTGTAATCTTAACACTTGGTATACTGAAGCAGGATGATTATTCTTATTTTAACTTAAGCCTAGGCTACATGAATTCTAGACTTCCTAGACTGTAGAATATGAACTTGTGTCTGGAAAAAAATCTATAAACGTCTCTTACACATACATATATGTATAAATATAAAGTGCATATTTATATACTACATATCATAAATTCTACACATATTTGTACACATATACATTGCATTGTATACATTGGCTCAGTTCTGTTACACAAGCATATATAACACAGAATTACAAATTCAAGGTCTACTTTGATTGCAGAGTGAGTTCAAGTTCAGTTCAAGAAATTTAATAAGATTATGGCTCAAAATAAATGAACATTAAATAACTGAGATAAAGTTCTCCAGTTGCAGATACAATAATGGGTATGATTGATATCAAAATATAGATACACTTGAATACTTGGTACAAAGCCCTTTATTCTCTAGTCCTGCAAGAAAACTTTCATTAGAATTTACATTTTAATTGAAAAACTGAGAAAATAAATGGCTACTTGTATTGAAGCTATGCTTATTATATGCTACTTCTGAATATTTTTCTCAACAGAGATATTTTGGAGCTATAATTTATTTACAAAAATTATTGATTTTCATTTCTATCCCAGCCATCTGCTTACAATTTAGTTTTCATTAAAAGTTATTTATCTTTTGGGCAATGAAGCCCAAGTGGTAAATGCACTATGGGAGCTATGAAATAATTCTAGAGCTTTCAGATGTAATTATATATGTTAAGATCTCACTGTTGCATAAAGGCTTTTTTCTTTAAGATAATCATTATTCATGAAATGTATGTAATATACCATAAATTCTAATTTGCAATCTTGTTCTTCTAGTTTTTAATTCTCAAGAAATGTTTTCTATATTTTCAAAAACATTACCCTCTTGTGTCTGCCTCCTAAGTTCAATTGCACGTGTAGACTATGAACTCCCAATTTTTGCTATTTGTCAACACAATTTTACAAGGTTAACAAGCTTGAGAATATAAGAATTATTAAATACCTTGTGTGGATTCAAAAAAAAAAAAGAAAGAAAAAAGCTAGCAACCATATGTTGATTTTCCATTTGTGCTAAGCATGTATTTCTTAGATTTCCATGTCGATTTGGCTTGTGTGTCAACTTTTGTTTGGTATGCACACGCAGACATGTTTTACAAATGAAAGTTATACAAGTTAAGTTAATAATATTTTATTTATATAAGAAGTTGTCTTTTCATTTATCAACTACAAAATTTTCAAACACAAACACTTAAACACAGATATAATAATGTTATAATTTTGCCTTATCAGCTAGATCTTAAAATTTTAGACCTACAAAATATGTCTGGGTTTGTGATAAGAGTGATGTCAAGCTGCTTATTGATATTTCATCTTTAATACATACACAGATCATATACTACAGTTTAGAAATTTCAATTTATTTGATATTTTATTATTGCAAGTACATATGTTCTATATATTATAATTTTGAATTTAATGTCTATATGTTTATTATTATTTAGAAAATTTTAATATTTTTCTGCAGATTTTATATTTTCTAGTTAGAAAATATTTTTGTAATTTTCTCTAAATACAGTCATGTCACCTATAAATAGGAATAATTTAAATTAAAACAATATTCATATCTTTTGAAATATTTTAAATTTTTTATAATTTTTAAAACAGTGAATAAGTTGAGATGCATAAGCACTCTCATTTTTTGTTCTTAATTATATATAATAATGTGTACAACATTATCTGGTTAACTACCTTATTGATGTTGTTGTTCCCTGATTTTTATGGCTAGCACTTCTAGTAGAAAGCTGGCTGGAAGATGTAAAACCAAGCTGGTTTTTCTTGTTTAAGTAATTGAGGGAAAGTGTCCAGTGTTTAGATATTACCTGCTTGTTATGTGTGCAAATTTGATTGAAGCCTTTTGTAGGGTACAAGGAAATTTTCTACTTACAGTGAATATTCACTGCATCATTGGAATGTCTCAAAACCATTTTCTCTGTGTCTCTTGTTTGATAATCTTTGTTTTTTGTTATGATATTTTATAAGATAAATTTGCGTATCTCATTAACCTTTTAGAAAATAAATTTTGCTTTTATTATTGTGAATGTATGTGTCTCTTGTGTGTGTGTGTGTGTTGATGTGCTCATGATTATAGAAGCTAGGACATTGCTTTGGAGCCCATGGACTGAAGTTAGAAGCAGCTGTGAACTTCCGGATGTGGATGCTGGTAACTGAACTTAGATCTTGTAACTGCTGAGCCATCTCTTTCCCCCCTCATCCTTTTTCCCTTCACATAACCTCACTAGTCATAATATATGCTTTCTATTTCTATATGAATTAAGATTTTTAAAATTTTGCTGAGAATATCTGAATTGATATTTATGAATTGTAGTTTGTTCTTTGTATGTTCTTGTTACTTTTTGAGTATTTTCAGTGACTGATGGATTGATTGATTGATTGATTGATTTTTGATCCAGATAAATTCACTGCAGCCACAAACTTATATTTTGTATTTCTCAGTCTGTCAAGTACTGGAATCATAGAAATGTATTACCACTTTTTTGAGTTTCAAATCAGGATAAAGTTGATGTATAAAATTAATTGAAAAATTGTCCCCTTTCTGTTGGTTTTAAAAGAGGTATGAAGAAATGTTTTCTTTGTTTGGCAGTTTCATAGCAATCATTGGTTTTACTCAATATAACCTTGTGATTTGTATGTTTATCATTATTTAAAACAAGTTACTGATTTTGATCCATTAATATTTCTCAGTTGATATATATATATATTTGGTCATTTATTTATTTACAATATGTATATCTCACAAAAGCAAACTTATTGGCATAAAGTTATATAATTTTCTATATGAAATAAAACTTCTATGTCCAATTAATATATTCTCTTTAATTTTTCTTTCAGTTTATTCAATTGTTAAACTATTTTGAGAAAAAAAGTTAGACAATATTGATTTCAAATTTCCATAGGTTGAGTTTACTTAAAGAGACCTTTCTCCTTGCATTTGTAATAAATACATTTCAGTTCATCCTATTTCCTGGCACAGAGACAGGTTACCAGAGCCATCACTCAAGTTATATTCAACATTTTGTTTTTAGATCCTGAAAGTCTTCAAGGTTGATTACAACAGCTCTCATTCAACAAGTACATTGAGGATCTCCAGAAACTATTCAGATTTAGTTGAGCCACCACTTCCTAAAAATTAGCTTACCTCCTAGAAAAAAATAAATGCCAAGGGCAACATCAGTAAATTTATCTAATATAACTACATATCCTCCTGAATAAACAGAGGTTTATTATGCCTAGACCTTAAGGCAAAGGATAGAAAGTAGCTAGACCTGACTTAACACCTGAAGACTACAGGTCCTCCCAACATAGTCTCTGTAGATTTTTGTTGTGGGAAGTCCGTGTGTGATAGTTATATCAGTGTGATTTTATCATAGAAGTCTGTTGAGGGACAAATGCTAAAGACATTGCAGAGAGTAAAGCAACCATACCTCCAGAAAAAGATGCAAATGTTCTTTTGAGGATGATGTGGATGTTTATATTATCTCCCGTAGCCAGTTAAGCAGTTTCAGTGGTCTTCCAGAAAAATGAGATACAAAAAGCTTGACCTACTGGCCCAAGAGTTACTATAGTATTTAGCCTCTGAGTCAATTATTTGGAAGTCAGCTGTTGGGTACTTGAGAGTTTCTGACCAGGAGAGAAACTTCCAATAATATTTCATAATCATTTTTAATAGTAAAATAAAAATATTTGATAACTGTGATTATAGTAAAACTATTTTCTTAGAGAAATAAGATCTTTTAGCAATATTCTTTCTTGATAAAATTTTATATTCATGACATTTTAATGCAGATCATTGCTTCACTCAGTTTTCTCACTACCATGCTATCTTGCTTCTTCACTTCCTGATGGTCCTTGTCTATTTAATAAGTATCCGTGCTTCTTCTATAAGGTAATATATGTATATGTATAGACAAGTGTATCAACCCAGCATGACAAATAATGGAAATTTTGTGACAATACTCCATTTGTCTTTATTCCCTCTCCTGATAGCCTCTCTTGATTTTCCATTCTTCACTTCAGGACCTCTTTTTTGTCCACATATGAGTATAAAGATACTCAAACTCTAGATATGGCATTCATATTTACATCATTTCTTCATGACTCTAAAGTAAACTTTAGTTTTCCATTATATATTTTAACAAAATTTTAATATAAATATTTATTACTTGTAATAGGACTTATTTTACACTAAAATTCAGGTTTTATGCTGGTTCTAAGTGTTTGCTATTATGACTTAGGCCCAATTATCCTATTGCGGATTATTTCTTGATTTATTTAGAATATTGAATTAGCTAATTAGTTAACAATTTTGTGCCATTTATTTTCATAACCTATCTAGGATCACCATAATATCTGAAAGAACACTGCACAGTATTAGTAATAGTTGCTTGCCTGTCACTCAATTAAACTGCACAATGATTTCATATGTCACAAGTGCTGTGCATCTTATGATAACAGAATGAAAATGATGACTGTTTTGATTGTGGTAGAAAAATGAATGTTTGATAAAAAAAATAGCCTTTCCTGGATCATTAAAAGAATGTTTATCAAAGGTAGAAATTGAGATTTAAATTTGATCAAATATATCTTCTCATAAAGATTTAGTTACCTTTTTCTATGTGTTTTTTTAGTCCTATGCAATAACTGCAATTGCTCTTTCTTCATAGACACTAGTTAATAATTACTTCAGATATTTGTCAATCATTCAGCCCCAGCTTTGTGAAAAAACTCTTTAAACCATTTACCCTGTAAAATTTTAGGTAACCTTGCTTTTTACAAAGGATATTATGCAAGCTTTACAAAAACTATATGCAAGAAGAATTTAATAGCATCATACACATTTTATTTTACGTATAGACATGAAAATAGAATTCTAGATAAAGTAAAACTCATTTGACTTGTTATCTGGAATTTTGATTGTGAGCATATAAATGAATAAAACAATAAGCCAGGAATATTTATTATCTCTAAATACATCAATGACTTTTTTATTTATAAAACTATTTATTTACTTTACTTCTCACTGTAAAATTTAAAATTACTTAATGAGAACAATATTCATGAATAAAACATTATTATTTTATTGTTTTGAATAATTCTTGATAGCAATTGTGACTTTTTATTAGATAATCTTCTGGCTAGTGACAGTGACATTAATAAATGCTGCTTTTGTTTATCTATTATGTCATGGCTGGATCTATTCACTCTTGTGAAATTAATCTTTTCACAACACACTAACAATGATTCTCTAAAAAGAAAATTGGAAGAAATAGTACCCTATGAATCAGGATCATCTTATGGATAAAAATTTTTTAAAAATGAAGCTATGAAACTTATATCAGCATGTCTCTAATATCAATACTTAATTTAGTTCTCTGCTTTTCTTATGAAGAGAAATATTTTCCTCATTCCATAAAATATGGTCCCTAGTAAGCTACAGCTATTATTATTGTATTTCTCATGGCTTTATATGGAAGTTTTACTGCTAATTGTGTCGGGCTAATTGTACCATTGCTATTATTGCATTTACAATGTTGAAGTGGAATTAGCAAGTAAAACTTCCTTGTTATTGATGTGGCATTATCACAACTGCCAGGGCTGGAAATCTGACTTTTTCAAAGGCAAATGCTTTCAGAATAAAGAAAGACAAGTGTCAAAAGGTTACTCATGACTATTCAAATTTTAAGCTGAAGCCCTTAAAATAAAATCTGGATATTAGTGATTGCTTTTCTGTTATCCATCCTGTCAATTTCATTGTCTCTCATTAGATCAGCCCCAAAGGTGATCCATACTGATTAAAAATTATTACACTTCATTTTCATAATAGAAACTCATTTCAATTCCACAACCAAAAGAGTCTGAATGAACAGAAAACTCAGTGAAAACCATTTCAGCATAGAACAAGCTTCACAAATCTGAGCTGACAAACCAAAACAAAGAAGTTTCTGAGACTCTCATTTTCTGATCATATACATATATGCATTGAAATACAGTTATCTACAATGAAGAAATACTGTTTTCACATTCTTTCATATCTTGAATACCTTGGCTTATATTAATTTACAATTAAAAATTAAAAAATAAAACTCTTCCCTTGCATCTTCAGTAACAGAGTAACCATGATACACATGCTTTATGTGTTGGCCTGTAAAAATCTTGCACATTTTAAAGATTTGAAACCATCATGTTAACATCAGTTTTATTGTTGCTCTATGAGTATTTGATTTTTCATTCTTTTTTTGAATATATTCATGTTTAATAGATTGGACACATAAATAGATAGGAACATGCACAACCATGTATTTATAGAAAATAGTATTATGAACACAGAGCCATCAGTCCTCCTTGGGCAGGTCAGGTTCTGAACACAAGAGTAAGATTTACTAATACATAAATACTAAAGTAGCTCCAAAAAATCTGGCGGATTTTGAAAGTAAAGATTGTTATGTACAACAAAATCTATTTCTCAGAATTTGACAGATTCATCAGATACTTTATATTGTTTTATGGTCTTTCAGGGAGTTAGTCAGTACTTTACATAGTGCTTATTATGAATATGAAAACCCATGGGAGATCATGTATCTTTCAATACTAACATTATAATCAGAATAAGATGAATTCATCTTGTTTTTATTCAACCAAGGCTTGGATGCCTTAGAATTTACTCCTCACTCCTGTATGTGTGTTCTCCATATAGCAAGTGCTCTATTGCTATTTTTGGAATAGTCTAAAGTCTTTTATCAGCCATTTATTAATTTATTTTTGAAATATTCAAAATTCCTCTATTAGCTATTTATTAACTCAGATAAATTCAGCTTGTGGGAAGCATTTACAGCTGTCGCTTTTTCTGCCAAAGGCTTACCTCAAGGTGCCTCTCATGTAAATCACACCTCTCCCATTACTTCTTTACTTGGGATTACCTTTGCAGATATCTAATAATTCCACCTCACATAATATAGAATAGTAGCATCTTGTTATTGTAAATCTCCAAGATGAAACCCTGTGTGCTCTTCATTTTCTCACTTTCTTTGAAATCTGCCCAAACTGTTTCCAGGGTAAAACACATTTCAAATTCTTATGCTCATTTTATTTTATTTCTCAATTCCATCTTCATATTTTATGTTTGTGATTTTTACAGCTAATTACGACAAACTTTGCTCCTTCTTTGTGGATATGGGACACTAAAAACCTGGTTAGAAAGGCAGTTGTATGTCCACACTTGGTCTATTCTGCTGTGTTATTTCTTTTTCTTTTTTCTTTTTTTTTTTTTTTTTTTTTGACTTACTTTCTATTTTTCAGGAACTTTAAAGCAGATCAGACCTTTCTAGGAGGGAGATGAGTCTTTTAAAGAACATTTGTTACAAATACTTACAATTTTCACCCAGTGCAGAGTCAGCTTTTGGCTACATCTTTTTCTAAACTCTGAAAACTAGAAATTGGGAGATGGTTTGTAACTACATGCTAATAGAGCTGTAGCTTTTTTATCTGTGATGTTCCAGATCTTAATCTATATAGAAAGACTCTATATACAGTCCTAATAATTTTTTTTCATGGGAAAGTAAACTTGGCCGCAATGTTATGAAAATTGTATAGGTTCATGAACATAGAATTTTGAGTGATTGACAGATTGCCTTTGATAACAATGCAGATAGACCTAATTAACTGTTCAAAATATAACAAACATTTTTAAATAATAATGTTCTCATAGATAAAACTAAGTCAGTTTAGTTTTTAGCAATATAATTGATGTGGAGAGTAGTGTGTTTCAACATAGTAAGATACATAGTGTTAAACTTATTATAGATTCTTAGTACATGTGGTAAAATATTAGAGTCTAATTAGTTAATAATTTCTTAACATTTAAATGGATTTAAATATCTTAAACATAATTTTCTTACACTTAAGTGTTAACAGGCCTATTGACTGTCTTATCACTAATATAATTCTTTAGTGACTTATTTTTGATGTATAGAAATAAACAAGCATGGTTCTATGGTTATAGAATAGGACACACTGTAGCTTTCATTTTTTTTTTTTAATGAAATGTTAGGGACATCCAGTAGACATGCTGTCATGAGATTCGACAAGTCTCTTGAATAGATTCCAGCGGAAAAAGAAAGAAATAAAGCCTTCTGTCAATACCAACAAATACCCAAGGCCTCATGTTAACAATACGAAGGGAGTAGAAACACATCAAAGGCATTTTAAACTACTGGAAAAAGATATGCATCCTCTTATTTTGTGTTACATTTTAAAAGGTGGTTTGTAATTCAGAAACAGTTTTTCAATACAGCATCTATTATTCACATTATTTTCCTCACAGGTTCCTGTGACATCTGAAGCTATTCCTTTAGGTGCATTGATACCCCATGCAAAGTTGCAGATAGATACCTTTGGGGGAAAAACAATCCACCACTGTGCTCTATGTGAGTCCAGTTGAAGCCTACTGAAATGTCAGGCTTAACATCCCACTAACCTCCCATCCCTGCATGCACCATCCAGTCAGATTGCTTTAAATTAAAGCTTTCTTTTATAATATGTCATCAGGAATATATACTTAATTGTTGTAAACCATTCAAAACATGATGGCTGACACAAAGCCCCTTACATAATCATAACACAAACTTCTTTTTTTTTTATTTTTATTTTTATTTTTTTTTTAAACTTTATTTATTTGTTTGCCTTGGTGTTTGCCTGGAACTGGAACTACAGACAGTTGTTAGCTGCCATGTGGGTGCTGGGAATCGAACCCGGGTCCTCTGGAAGAGCAGACGGTGCTCTTAACCACTGAGCCATCTCTCCAGCCCCCACAAACTTCTTTTAACACCACAAACTCCTGTGTCATATCTTTTTAATATGAGAGAATATTTTAACTCCCAAAATTTGCTAATAAAGCCCCATTAGAAAGTATCATTTTGTAGCAATACATTTGTCACAATAAGTAGGAAATATACATCTAGTAGATATAATTTTAAATATTTGTATATTTATTTATGTACTTTTTAAAAAGATAGGATTAGATGTAGCAAGTTTTTATGAACATTAATTTTGAATATAACTATCCATATTCCTATTTTGTGAGACTCATAATCTGTTCATTCTCAAGCAACATATTAGAGACAAATATCAGACCTATCATAAGACATTACATCATAGAAATAACAACCAAAGACTATGTATTAAGAATAGGAAAAATGGGAGCCTATACTTGTGCATTGTCTGTGTCTTCATACCTGTACTTTTTTACAGTGATTACTAGTAAAGCTTACTTCTCTTTCATACGATTCTTACCATGCAGTTCTGATTTAAAGAAACATGTTAAATTATCAGAAAACTATTTTTATTTTTAATAAATATACTTACAAATTAGATTGTACCAAATATTTTAGAAGTCCCTGGTAGTACAAATAACAATACCATTTTCTATATTAAATATGTTTGAACTGGAAAACACATAGTTTGAATCATTGAACAACAGTTATTCCATTATTGAAGTGGTCTCTTTTCTTTGTCATGTATTTCCAGTCATATATCATTTCCACAATTAAAAAGAGAATTTTATCCAGAATCCATAAACATAGTCAATCAAGATGAAAGCTCATCACTATATTAAATGTAATCCGCTTCCATTCAAGTTTTCTTTATTCATTCCATTCAAATGATATATCTTATTTTTTTGTAAGATGACATAGTATAATTTTTAATACTTAATTAAATGTTTATAGAAAAGTATACATTTGCTATTTTAAATTTCATTTAGTGTAATTCCAGGGTGAATTTTAAAACTAATTTTAGTTGTTTATTCTATAGCATACATATAAAATAATCTCAATAGTTAGAAATATTTTTTTTAAAACATAGAATTGCTTAATTCTACCTTTTTACAACTTCATTTAAATGTTTTACAATCCTGACATTAGATGAACTTCTGGAGGCATCACCCTCCCTAACTTCAAGCTCTATTATAAAGCTATAGTGTAAAAACAGATTGAAATTATCATAAAAATAGACACATGGATCAATGAAAACAAATTGAAGACCCTGACATTAAAAAACATAAAAATGAACTCCTAATTTTTAACAAAGAAGCCAAAAATTACAATGGAAATAAAAGATATCTTCAACAAATGTTGCTGGCAAAACTGGATGGTGGCATGTAAAAGAATGTAAATAAATCCATATGTATCACCCTGCACAGAAAGCAAATCCAAGTAAATCAATGACATCAACCTAAATTCAGTTATACTGCACCAGAGAGAAGAGTTAGTAGGAAATACCATTGGTACTTTCTAAATATAACAGCACTATCACAGACACTTAGTGCTATTGGGTATGCCTTTGTACACTGTACACATTTGTCACTCATATTAGTTTAATAAAATGCTGATTAGTCAAGCAGCTAACCAGAAAGTAGAGGCAGGACAATCACACTAGGAGACTGCTAGGAAGCCAAAGAGTGAAAGAGAGATGACAGTCAGATGCAAAGGAAGCAAGATTAGGTTGCTGCACTGAGCAAAAAGGTACCAAGCCATATGGCTAATCATAGATAAGAAACATGGGTTAACTTAAAATATAAAAGTTAGAAAGTAATAAGCCTGAGCCATTGACCAAACAGATTGTAGTTAATATAAGCCTTTGTGTGAATTTTTTGAGACTGAGGCACTTTAGGTCCAGATACCCACATAGAACCTGAAAAGGCTTAAAGGGGGTTCTACAAGACAGTAACAGAGCCAAAACAGCTTCCTAGTTGTGTGTCTCAAGTGGGTCATTGTCCAGAGATGCTGTGAGGTGCGGGCTTGCACTACAAGAGTTTAAGCTAGAGCCTGAACTCAACAAGGCAGGTTCCTACAGTATCACAGAGGCCTCAGTTCTAGCATAAGCTGCATATGAACTAATATTTCTGTTTTTACAGACAAAAAGGGAACAGAGTCAAAGGCAGCTTCTTGATAGCAGCATTTCCTTGAGAGGGCTCTGTTTACTGGTGGTTTTCTGAGTCAGCCTTAGTGGCAAAATCCATGAGGCTTTTTAAAAAAGCCCTCTTGCCAAATACAAATGGTTATGATCAGCAAGCAGCTGTGTTCTACTTGGTGGCAGTGTGGACCCTAAAATTTCTCAGAACTGGGGTACTAAATGTGATTCTTGAAGCTAAGCTCTCACAGATCAGGAGCTGGGTGGGGCAAACCTCAATAGTTGAACACTTAATCCTAGCCATGCTTTAGCAGATTAACTAATTGTAATTAATAAAAGCCTTCATATGTTTTTTTTTGAGGGGGGATTAAGGCACTGTGGGTCGAGACCTGAAGTCCAGAAACATCAAACTACATATGAGTGCAACAATTAATAAATGGAACCTCCTGAAACTGAGAAGCTTCCATAAGGCAAAGGTCATGGTCAATAAAACAATACAGCAGCCTAAAGAATGAAAAGAAGATCTTTACAAACCCTACATCTGACAGACAGCTCATCTGTAGAATATATAAAGAACTCAATAAACTAGACATCAAAATACCAAAAACATATCCAGTTTAAAATGAGCTATAGAGAAACAGAGTATTCTCAACAGAAGAATCTCAAATGACCAAAAGATAATGTACTCAACATCCTTAGCCATCAGGAAAATGCAAATCTAAATGAGTATGCAATGTCATCTTATACCTCTCAGAGTGGCTAAGATCTAAAAAACACAGTTGACAGCCTATGCTACAAGGTATGTAAAGTAAGGGGAACATTCCTCCATTGCTGGTGGGAGCATAAACTTGTACAGCCACTTTAGAATTCAGTATGCTGGTTTCTCAGAAAGCTGGGAATCAATCTACTTTATAATCCAGCAATACCGTTTTTAGGCAAATAGCCAAAGGATGCACATTCATACCACAAGGACATTTGCTCAATTATATTCATAGCAACATTATTTGTAATATCAAGAACCAGGGAAAAAAAACTTAGATGTCTCTCAACCAAAGCATATGTGGTACATCCACACAATTGAATATTACTTAGCAGAAAAAAAAAATGACATCTTGAAATCTGTAGATGGAACTATAAAAAAAATTCTAAATGAGGTAATCCAGACCCAGAAAGACAAACATGATATGTGCTTACTCATCAGTGAATGTTATACATAAAGCAATAGATTACCAGGCTACAATTCACAACTCTAGAGAAGTTAGGTAACAAGAATGACCCCAATGGATTCCTCTGGATAGGGAAAATAGATCGCTTGAGTAATTTGCGAGCATGGGAGTGTTGGGACAACAAGATGTGGGAATAAAAGTCAGGAGAAAATGGGATGGCTTAGTTGGGGGAAAGAAACAGTGAGAGAATAAAGAAATAAATATTTTGATAAAGAAGTTGTTGTGGAGTTAGGAAAAATCCTGGTACTAGAAAAATTCACAGGAATCCATGAGGATGGTCCCAGCTAAGACTCTAGTCAATAGTAGAGGGTACTTGAAGTGGCCTTCCTCTGTAATCAAATTGATGACTACTCTAATTGCCATCATAGAATCTTTATGAATCAACTGATAGAAGCAGATACAGAGATTCACACTGAAGCATTGGGCCACCCTACCAATCCAGTCAAAGAGAAGGAGGAAGGATTATATGAGCAAAGAGGTCAAGATCAGGATGGGGAAACCCAGATTCACCTGGGTTGAGTTACTGGGAACTCACTAACTTTGGAATGACAGGTGGGAAATCTGCATGGGAATAAACTAAGCCCTCTAAATGTGAATGAATGATAGTTGTGTGCTGCAGGCAGTTTGTGGGGTCCCTGGCAGTGGGATCAGATTTTATTCCTAGTGCATAAACTGGCTTCTCACATCCCATTTTCTATAGAGAAACACCTTGCTTAGCCTTGATAAGTAGGGGTTGGTTATGCCTCAACTTGATATGCTAGACTTTGTTGACTTCCTTTTTTAAAATAGTGCATGACATAAAAATAAAATGCTGCTTTGGTTTGGACTGAGAAATGGCTCCACGGTCAGGAGTACTTGCTTCTCTTGCAGAAGACCTAGATTGATTTACAAACCCTGACATCAGGCAGCTCACAACCACATGTAACTTCAGTTCATAAGGTCTGATTTCTTCTTATGTCTTCTGAACATATCTACAAACATGGGCTGAATACATATATATATGTATATACACATATATATGGATATATATGTATATGTACACATATATGTATATATATACTCAGGAATAAACACATACTTAAAATAAAGTAAATATTAAGCAAATTTGCTGTGGTTGACAGAGGGACAAGAAAGAATTATTTAAATTAGTGTGAAATGTAAGGATTATATTGGCTAAGTTTAAATGCTCTACAAGGTCAGTCTTCTTTATTCTAGAGAGTACCACCAAAATATACTATCTTATATAAAAATGATGCTATTAACTGAAGTAGCCAAATATTCAAACTATATACATATTAATGTGCATATATATTTTATATATGTATATGTCAATTCAACATGATATTAGAGCTCTTCATATCAAATAAACCTTTGGCTACATTGTTCCATTTTAAATTTGGAATATAGTAAACAAGACAGCACCATTAATATGAAATTACAAATGATAATTTTCTCATCATCACAACATCATAGTATGGTTTCTAGTAGCGTCCTTAGAAAATCTCCCTCCATTATTGTGTCTCTCTAAAGACTATTGTAGAAATATTTACATTTTAGCTAGACTTGAAAACAGCTGTTTCTCTGCATCAATACATCAAGACATTGTCACTTTATGATAAGTACGTTTCTCCTCAAATAATATTTCCAAAGATGAATTATAGTAACAACATTATTGTCTTTAGGTATATCTTGCCATCAGCATTTCTGTATGATATATAAATTTGATTCATGTTTTATATTTGATTATATATATATACATATATATATATATATCCCTCTTCAAACAATGTATTAAAGCTGATACACACTCAGATTTGTATATCTTTCTGTGCAGGATTCTTCCTATCACTGCAGTTTGCCAATATAGCATGTTTGGAAGGACAATCAGGTTACTCCATGTGCAGACATATGCAATTATCTTCCATGGATAATTGGCTACAGGATTAAGAGTATACTGAAATACTTTTCACAGTTCTCCATAGAGAATGCTCATGTTCTATCCGTTGCCTAGGAATAATACATCTAATTGTCATGCGCTGCTGCTCATAATCTTGTCTCCCATGGAAATCAATAATAGCCTCTATGGGATCCTCGATTTGAGCTTGAATATGTTTATACAATAATTGTCTGTGTAGCAGAATTATACAAAGAGGTAAACAGATTTTGAATTAATCGACACCTAGATTGCTGGTTAAGTTTACTGATTTTCGAGTCTTTGTTTTCCTGTTAAACCATATCAAAATTTAAAAAGAAACTACATATTCTGATAATGTTTTCAGGATGACTTTTATTCTTATGATGATTTACAGAAGTTAAATATATCTGAGAAATTTATACTTGACTCTTTTGCTCTTTGAGCATTTTTCACATTTCTTAGGTAGCTGATAAAATTATTACATATATGACCAAAAGATATATTGCATATATATTCATTAATTACATTTAATCACAATACCTTATAATGTTTACATATTTGTATCTCTTGTTTCAAAACTTATACAATGGAAAAAATAGACTTGGAAATTTTGTGTAGCATCTAAAATCCCAATGTCAATCAAATGTAGATGGTCCAGATCCATACAATTCAAATTATGTTAAATGTTTGTTTTAAAAAAATACTCATTCATTAGTGAACTATAAAAACAAAAATGTCATTGTATACAAGAGCTCAAAGCTAGGACATAGCTAAATGACACAGTGCTTCACTTCTGCATTGATGGCCTCTGGCAGGGGTATGGGTGAGGAAGGACTTGATTTTCTTTACGGGGCTGGCAACAGGGAGTTTAATTATGCTTCAGTAAGTAAATGAGCAGCATGAATGTACTTGTTTGTAAATAGGGAGGTCATATAAGTGGGTATAAAACTCAGAGGACTGATAACTGAGTTTGATGTGGTACATGATATAAAATCACCAAATAATAAATAAAAATATTAAAAAATGTTTGGTTTCAACAATTGTTAATAGTCTATATGAGTTATGTCAATATATGGAATACAATATGAATATATTAATAAAAGCAAGCATCTCTAATCCCCTTGAAGTCACACAGTAATGTGAACTCTATAAATTCTGAACACACTACAAAAGAGGTCCAGTAAATATAATAATCTTAGAGGTCTAGAAAAAAGTTTTCCAACATGAACATTTATTTATAGATAAAGATTATTGTTATAAAAGCTGAATAAAAAATAGGTCTTTTGTACAGGCCTTGTAATACAGCTGCTTTGGGTGCTGTGACAGAAGAATCATAAATTCAAGGTGGGTATGGACTGCAGTGTGAGTTCAAAGCATAGAGAATACTCTGGTGAGAATCTGAATGTAAGAGATGACAAGAAAGCAAGGATGTATATTAGTGCTAGAGTACTTGCCTAACATGCAAAACTAATTAAAAAAGTAAAAATCTGGACTATGTATTTATTATATAATAGTCATATTAATTCAACATGCTAAAGTTTATTGAGAAAATTTTAATTTGAAGAATATGACTCAAAATGTTCAATTTATTGGATTTTTTTTTTTTAAGATTGCTACACATATATTTTCTTTGTGTTCAGCTTTCCCTATATATCCTTATTCAAGGTCTCTTCCCCCTCCCAACACATCTGGTCATTTTTCTTCTCTGCAACTGCCCATCTCCTCCCTATTTTGACACTTCATTTTCAAAAAAACTTTCACCATGATAATATTTGAGTATATAGATTGTTGGCATTATTAGCTGAAATAATTATATGGTGATCCAAGGTTAGAATTTAAATCAGCCTCCAGAAATCAAGTTACTTGAATGTTCTTATTTTTTTTTAAAAAAAAAAAAATAGGCATTATCTAATTTAAATAATGATATTGCTACTTTAGAAAAAATGAAGAATATATTCGTTTCTTGTTTTTAAATAAGACAAAGTAAATGTTAGGTTGGGAATGTGGGTTTCCAGAGTGAATATTTATTTTACATGAGAATTAGTTCTATGAAAAAGATTATGATAGAGGTATATAAGGAACAAAAGTGCCACTTTAGTAATTTATAATAATAATGCTCTATACAGATGTTTGATTGTAGAAGATCTGTTTATCCCTATAAGGGGAAACAAAATACAAATTCATAAAGCTAAAAGGAAAAAAAACAAAAATGAGCAAAGAAAGAAGATCAGTGGCATTCCAGAAAAGTCAAACAAGGCCAAAGAATTTTCTATTCTAAACTGGATGTTGTAGACAGTATAAACTAGAGCAAAGGAGACAAATCTAGAAGAGACTACAGAATGTTTAATAATTATCCAGTAACTAAATGAGCAGCATGAATGAGGTTTTTATGTAAATGGGTAGATCATAAGAGTGGGTATGAAACTGAGAGGACTGATGGGGTGGGGTGCATGATGCAAAATCATCAAATAATAAATGAAAAGAAAAAAGGCTTTCTTTGAAGAATGAAGCACTAATCTTTACTTCTCAGTGAATAAAATTAGGACTTTATGTAAAAACCTCATTTCAAAATTTCATACTTAATTGATCATCACAAAATCTTGTTATAGACACTATGTTTGCTGTAAGAATACAATTGCTGTCAGAAGTATTTGTTTAAAATTGGGGGGTGGTTAACAGAGAAATTTCCCCCCCTAAAGGCTTGACTATTTGAACCCTTGATTCCCAGATATTAGTGCTGTTTGGGGAAGCTTGGGAGGTATGAGCCTGCTGGTGAAAGCAGGTAAGAAGTAATAAAAAGGATATCAAAATTTAAATTTTCATATAAATTCTGGTTCAATCTACTTCATGTGAAAGTTGAGAGTATTCACCTTCCTGCTCACATTGCTATACTTACTGCTTACAGATATGCTTCTCCTTCAGGATGGACTCTGATCTCTTCTGAACCATGAGCCCAAATAAATTCACACCTTTTAAAGTAGCTTTAATCATATAGTCTTGGAGTCTTTTGATATTTATTTTTTCTGCCTTGTAATCACTGTGCATTATGTGAGTTGCTTTTCCTAAAGAGTATGGGATTATTAATCATTAGTAGAGACCTATTATCTTGGTTATTCTTATTGTTTATGATTTTGAGTGATGGGATCTAACTCTAGATGTGACCATCTAGAGTTAGGTCAATGTTTCTTAGAAGGAGAATTTTGTATTCCTTCAATGAGTGGATATTTATATTTGTGTCTTATAACTGAATTTTCAAGTTACTGGCCAATGAACAGGGCTTAGGTCTTGGGATAATTGGGTGTTTATGTAAGCATAATACTTACTTTGATTATAGCAAATTTTCTTCCATAAACTTTCTGAGCTTCAATAGAAAATAATCCTACTACTATTCCAAATTTTGGTTTGTTTGTTTTCCAATAGTTTTTTTTTCCCTGTGTAAAAGTATTGTTGATGCATGGCAAAAGTGTCAAATCTTCCCAGACATGCATAATTTCAAATAGAGAAAGCTAAATTTCTTCCTGAGGCATATGAGGGCATATTCTAGCCAATACTTATGACAATCTTTTGCACTCTTATCTGTATTACAGCAACATTCTTTTTATTGTGTGATCAATTAGCTAATGAACTATTTCCCTGGTACCAACTTGTTTTTCTTCCAGAGTCTGTAGCAATCTGTGTTTGTCACGATGTAACCTACATTACCACACACGATTATTTATGAGATTATCTGAGTGACGATTGCATTCTGCTAAAGTGTTAGACTCATGGTAGTACATAGCACACGCATAGCTTTGAATAAATAATTATGGAATGATAATCTTTGCAACATTTATGTTATAGAAATGTTAAAGGTGGTTTATAAAAATATGAAACAGTATTTATTAGTTTTTCTTTTCTTATTTTCATTTATTGAAAATAAAGAGATTTTTTTTTTCCAGAGGTAGATTTTCTTTTATTTTTGAGGGAAGGGTCTTGGTCCTAACTCAGCTTGATATGCTAGATAAAGGATTTTCTTATCAGAGACTTCTTTTAAATTCTAAAAAAAAAGAACACCAATGGGGGAAACAGACAGAAAACACATTAAGTAATTTCATATATCTTTGTTGTCAATATTGTATAAACAAGTCAAGAATATTTTAATTTATACTGCCTTTGGATTTCTTATACAATATCTTGACTATGTGTCCTTTCTCTCTCTCTCTACTCCTCTATGTTCCTTCTCATCTCACCTCCCATTTGCATCTATCCCCTTTCTCTCGCTCATTAGAAAACAAACAAGCTTTTAAGGAATAGTAATATTATATATTAAGAAAGCATAAAAATTAACACATCAATAGAACAAAACAAACAGAAGCAAGAGTCTAACATAAGGAACAAATAACAAATACAGATTCAAAGACACACAGTTTTCACAAACAGGAATCCCATAAAAACTCTAAAGAGAAAGACATAATATATACACACAAATGATATGTAAGGTAACAATTAAAAAATACATAACCTAAAAATAAGATAAATTGATGTATGTGTGTGGGTGAGGGGTGGTTTGGAAACCCTGACACAATATAAAACAAGGAACCTGCAAAGATGTCATTGAGTTTATTTTCTGTTCTGGTGGTGGGCATGCAGCCTACCCTTAAGAATAGTCTATTTCCTCCTTGAGATTCCCTAGAAGAAAGCTCTTTTCATTTCTCTGTGCCTATCAATTGGAAATGGATTCTGATTTGTGCATGGGGACCCCATGTGGTGCAGATCTGGGCAGCCTCTGTGCATCCTACAAGATGAAGTTTCTCTTGTGGTTGAGCAAAGGATACATTTTATACTTACATTTTTTTTTCTTTGTAGCACAGTACCTTTGGTTTTTCTCTAGGTTCCTGAACTATCCAATCTTAAGATCTGTGTCACCAAGACAGTGTCAGGTATGTTTTCCATCCATGCAGCGGGCCTTCAGTCAATTATGGCATTGATTGGCCATTCCCACAAGCTTTGTGTCACCATTGCCCTAGCATCTCTTGAAGGCAGGACACCATTTCAGATTAAAAGGTTTGTGGTTGAGTTGGTGTTTATGATTCTCCTTTGCTAACATGCCAAGTACTTTTTTGTACCAAAGATGCTAATAAGTAAAGGAGGAAGTCTCTTGTAGGCACCAGTTCAATTTTTCCATGTTTGATGGGTTGTTAATTTTCTACAATTTAAGCTTGTTAATAGTTTCACATTACCATTTCTGTTTTTTTTTCTCATCTATTTGAACTCATGATTTTATTAAAAGTCAGTAAATTCTCAGACTTTCCCAAACTAATTTTGATACCAAGAAGTGGAAAGAAGAGGACATCTCCAAAGTGCCAAGGATCAAGCCCATGGCTGAACAAGAAAAACCTTCACTTTCATCTCAGGTCCTCAAGGTTGAATGGCAATCTTGCTGCCTGCCACTTACCTTTCTTTTTCTAACTAAATTAAGTTATTGCTGTGAGTGCAAGGGCTGTCGTATTTTCTTTCTTGTAAGCATAAATTACATCAAGTTTTTTAGAAACTGATTTTCTTTGACCTTCCAGGAGATGATATATTTTAAGAAGGACACCACTGTCTCCTCACTAGTGAACAAAGGATGAAATATTGATATTGGATCTCATTTTTCTCTTGGTTTATCTTACTGAATTTTCTATAGTTATCTTTAAAACAATCAGTAGAGGGTAACATTGGTAATAACTGACTACTATCATAGTGTAAATACTATTAATTGTTTTAATATTTATATGTATTTCAATATTCATTCATAGCTGCAAAAGTATTGGTAAACAGAATGCTAATTGTGAGAAGAAAAGTGTACAAAAAAGACTATTCCGGAATAGATAGTCTCTTAAATACATGAATACACATAAATAGACTGTGTAGTAGACTCATTTATAAATATATGTATATATGTATATGAGCTCAATGACAAAATTTTATTATTAATGTTTGTATCAGTGTTATACAAATACAATTTATATATTAAATAAAATGCAAGCAAATATACTTCTCAGTAATCTAATTTCAAAAATATGTGTTCTTATATGTATATATTATAAATAGATAAAGCTTAATATCTGTAAATAGATAATTTGTTTCAATTAAAAAAAAAGCCTGGAAATATATTGAGTCTCCTGGGTCCCATGAAAGCAAAATTTGAGTTGCATCAAAATTGGAAGAAAGTTTCAGGTTTGTGTTTTTTGTTTCTATAGCTTTATCTATTTTGTACAGGTTAGTTTCACTGGGAAGAAGCTACTGGCTTTTAATTTATCACTGGGGAGAAAGGGAACCAAAATATATGTCCCCTGTTCATCTTTTGTAGTAGAGATTACCTGAGAGACTAATATCTATTCCAAATCTTTCCTACCAACTAGGAAACAAGTATATGTATATGGCAGCAGCTCATTAAAAACTAGCAAAGAAGGCAAAGATACTATAAAATTTAACTAAATTAAACTAAAGACTAAGAACTTTAATTAAATCTAGAAATACAATCTGTAAAACCTAGTAGAACAGTTTCAAACTGACTTAAAAGGATAAAAACAGTAAAGTGAGAGTAACATAGATGTTTATGTGTGACTGGATTAATAAAAATTACATCATATACATATAAAACCACTGATGTTTTGTTATGGAATTATACTCTTGTACATTGTAAATATTTGTCCCTCATATTGGTTTGATAGAATGATGATTGGCCAGCAGGTAGACATAAAGTATGGATGAGGCCATTGGATTTAAAAAAAAAAAAAAAACAATAAACCAACAACCTAAAAATACTCTGGGAGAAGAAAGAATAGAGCAGAAAATGCCAGGAAGACACAGAGGAAAGAAGAGGAAAGAAGATCAAAATGTTGCTCTGAGGGAAGATGCTAAGCCCCGTGGCTAATCATGGGTTAGTTTAAGAGTAAGATTTAGCATGTAATATGCCTGAGCTTAAGGCTAAAACAGCATGTAAATAACATAAGACATTAATTATTTGGGACTGTTGGTCTGGATCTCAGGGCAATCCTGGGACAGAAACTTATACTACAATGTTTAAAATAAATAAATAAAAAGAATGTATTGTCATATGTTATAACATGGATAAATTTGGGGACACTGTGCTTAAGAAGTCAGTCACAGAAGACAAATACCTCTGGAGTCTAAACAAATGAGGCACATAAATTCATCAAATTCATAGAGACATAGTAGAAGGGCTTCAGAAACATGAAATGGTAAACTGTTGCCACTCACTAGGATGGGCATTCCATTCATAAGTAAAATGCCCCAGAGACATATAATACAAAATCATATTTTGAGAGCTATGAGGCTAAATACATGATTTACAATAGTAAATCTATAGTTAAAAATCTTGAGGATAGATTTTGTGTATTGTGGTTTGAACCTACATAAAAATGAACTTATCTTTATGTGATAAAATAATTGTTTTAAAGTATGTATTGAACATGCTTTTCTGATATTAAAGTTTCAGGATTTAATCCAGAACTGAACAATATACTTATATTTCAAAGCAGTTTAGAGCAGTCAGGAATTTTTAAATGATAGCTATAGTCTGAGTAAGCATTGTACCTGAAAAATTCATACACTTGCAGCTTGATTCTATGGCTGGGAATGTTGACATGAACTAACTTCCAGGGTAAGGATCTTGTATGCCAACAAGATTATAGAGAATCTGGGCTAGCAAATACACTTGTGAACTTTACAAAAGGGCCCAATCCTGTCTGCTGGAGTAGTTTATGCAGACGGTTGTTACAGAAACAGTTTGTTCATCTCAAGACATTGCCTCTTTGTTCATAAGTTTACATGTTTTAAGTAACCAGGAGTCTACAGCAGGATGCTAACCATGATCTTAGGTATTTCCAGTTATCAGAATTATAAATATCTTTACTTTATAAAGCAATGCACATCAATTACTTTCATATAAGAACAATAGACAAACTTTAATAATATGGGAAAATATATTATTCAGTAATTGTAGTTATTAGATTAGCTATCTCCTTCCATAGTTCTTTATAGAGTATTCATAAGTAGGTTTTAACTAGAGCTTGTATCTAATCTGGACATTGCATGAAGTAAGGACATAAAAGATGTTCCTAATTATGCATTAGCTTTTTTCAGAACCATATATAGATTATGAGCAGCCAGTGTACCTCCAAATATTCCTAGACAGGTGGATATACAAGATTTTCTAGTATTTTTGACACCTTTCTAGGTAACATAACTACTTTGTCTATTCATGAAAAGATATTTTATTAATAATTTTTAATAATATAATCATTAGTTTTATATTAATTTAATAATAACACAATAAAAATATATCTCATTTAAAATGTTATCAAAATTTCATGAATCATTTTTAAATAATATTGACAGAAATCTTAAAGAAAGTAATTATCATTCCTAATTTGGCTTCAGAATTTAAGATAGGATGGCATACTCAGCAAAGCATTAAAATATATTATTAACATAATTAATATTTTTGCAACAGTAGAGAAGTCTTGCCATGAATATGTACCAATAGCTTGGAATTTTGTGATATCTGGTGGGGCATGCTATGCTGAAGCTCTTATGCCTGTTCATAGAGCAATGTGATTGAAATGTCCAATTTATGTCAAAAGAGGAAATGTGAAGGTTAATCTTAGTTGTTAACTTGACTATATCTGGAATCAACTAAAACTTAAGCAACTGGGCCTTTCCATGAGAAATTGGATCAATAAAGAGGGAAGAGATGGTGGTTTGGAAGAAAATGACCCACAAATAAATGGCACTATTAGTAGACATGGCCTCCTTGGAGGAAGTGTGTCACTGCTGAGGTGGGCTTGAGATCTCATTTATGCTCAAGCCACACCCAGGGTCTCAGATAATTTCCTTTTCTAGTGCTTGTATAAAACATAAAGATTCAATCTTCTTTTGTAGCACCATTTCTGCCTGCATGCTGCCATGATAATAATGGACTAAACCTCACTATAACCCACTACCTCAGTCAAATGCTTTTCCTTATAAGAGGTATCTTGATCCTAGTGTCTTTTCACAGCAATAGAAACCCTAAGTAAGACAGGAAGAACTACCCTAAATTTGATCTACACTTCTGGTGGTAGTCTGTATAAAATGATAGATGAGAATATCTAAATTTTTATCTACTTTTTATTTTTACTGAAAAGTTCTTATATATGACTGTGGAAATATTCTTTCACTGGAATTAGAAACTATTTTCTTGGAATCCTGTATAAACAGAAGACCAACAGCTCTCTAGAAAATTTTAGAACTCTGCCACAAAACTAGGACTGCTGAGAAATACAGTTTCAAGTATTGAATTAATCTTGGGTTCTGGCCTTTCCATTGGGGGACAGCCACTGTTGGACTACCTACATCATAGTCTGTTAGTAGGTACTCTAATAAACAGACTACATAAGTGTGTGTGTGTGTGTGTGTGTGTTAATTCTATCACATTTTTTCAGTTATGCTTCTTTAAAATATCCTTATACAGGAAGAGTTCTGATTTTCTTTTAGACATATCAGACATGAATCAGAAGGGAAATTATAGAATTCTGGAAGTTCATGATGTTTAGCAGATAAATATAAAAAAATTGAGTCAGGTACAATCATAGTCATCTACAATTTGCTTAGAGTAAACAAACACTATATCCAACTATGTATGCTCTTGACACTCTTAAAGTGTGAAAGCAAAAGAAAACTGCATATGAAAATATAACATACAAGAACTGCAGTGGCTAAAATCTGTGCTATCTTTGCTTGTTTTGTTTCTGTTTAAAAGTGATAGCATATCCTACTGAGGGGATTAGAGACAGAGAAATCTAGAAGAAAGCTCAAACCACCATATGCCATTATGCCATTACACGTTCTCTAAGCCAGCATGTGTGTGTAGCTGATTTTGCATGAGTCTGAAGAAAGGTAATTGAAATTTTTTTCTGATCTAAAACTATATGCAATATAAAGTTTATCCAATAAAATACACATAATACATATATAGTGCTTTGAAGTACATTTCTTTTGATAAATTAAAGGTATTAAAATTATTTAAATCTTAGACCAAGGGAGGAATATTTTATAATCAATGCTGTTAGAATTGTCTACTCATGATTCTTATAAAAAGGAAAGTAAATTCATGTTTGATTTAGAGCTTTAAAACATACTACAAACATAGCACCCTCTCCCTACTAACTGACCAGTCCTTGCTACTTCTAAAGGGATAAAGTATTAATTTCATGATGAAAAGTCCTGCATAGATGACATTCAGAATTGTATTGGAGAAAGAGTAGTCTTTCTTATCTGCAGCCTGTGATGGAAAAGCAGGAAACAAATGTAAAGAAGAGAAAAGATACATCTATATAAAAAAGGATTCACAAATGACCAAACACAAGTAAATTTTCTCTGAAACACAAAGAAACAATGGTTACTTTTTCACAACTATGCTTTCAAATAACATCCTGTGTGATACCAGAAGAACTGAGTAATTACCTCAACACATAGTCATTCATTCTCCAATTTGTAACTAGCGTCCCTTGGAGAGCTCATGCGTTATTGACCAAAGCCTGCACGCCTCTAGTTATAATTGAGTTAAGTCACTTTCCTTTTGCAAAAGTAACTCAACATCCTATCTCCATATTTTTTGCACTCCTAACAAAAAAGTCAGATGGTTCAAGGAGACTTTTGGGGAGGCAAAACCTGTCCATTCAGTATAATGACTCAACTCATTTCCATCCTAATATTTTCCCTCTCAGATGTCAGAATCTGACACTTTCATCTTCTCCTTCTGTTTCATGGATGAAACCTTCAAGAAAGAAACTTCATTGAGCTGATCAAACAGTCCATATATATTTTTCTTGTTATCAGAGAAACTCCAAATTACCATACCAATGTTTGTGAAAGGTTCAGTCAGCTACTTATTCAACAACTCACTCAAGAAATGGCCCTTGTGGTGTGCAAAGCAATCTGTAGGTGGTTTGAGTCTGCAAGGTGAAGCAAATGACAGTCCTTCCCCCAGGAGTCAAAAGAGAACTTTATTTGAAAGGTGATCTTGATTCATCTCAGTTTCCTACACTCAAATAATATGAAGTTTTATATTCTGGCATGTTAAAAGATCCCAATTTCCTTAGCAATGTAGATATTTTAAAATTAAAAATTCTCTTTTATATATTTATTCTTAGAAACCTATCAGAAAAATTTCCACACTTACAGTTATAACATACTTGTGCTAATTAATACATAAGCATGCCAGTTCCCCAGCCAATCATGAACAGATCAAATTAATAAATCCTGATCTGTTTATTTGTTTTTATCTTATAAGGCTGTCCCGCGCTACCGTCTCTCCAGCAAGAACGACGTGGCACACGTAGGATCCTTCTGCAGAAAAGCTTTAATGCACCTTGAGAGGGAGAGCATAAGCTTACAAGGTGGAGACCCCAAACGGCTAAAACCCTTCCCTTATATAGGAAACTGACCCCCGCCTAGGATGTGTCAGACTCAGATTGGCTGTAGCTCAATCGGGCAAGGTGACGCCATGGGAGAGGCAGAGCACAAGGAGTGGAAATTCCCCTTGCCCCTGCACAGTCTACATTAGAGCACAGGATGTCGATGCCATCTTGGAATGGTGGCAGTGAGTGTGGCTTCTCACATCTCCCCCTTTTTTTATAAATTATGAAGCAACAGGACACCCTAAAAATGAGTGGAGACAGAGGTCATCGCCCCAGTGAATAGAAGAAAAGCCGTACGCAACATATCTCCTAGGTTCCTCACCCGAAGAGGTGTTGGCCTGGCTTTGTGGCATTTTTCCCGGGGGAAGGTGACTTGGGTGCACAACCTTCATGCCAGATGACATATCTCCCTAGATTTAGCCTTTTAAGTGCCACAAGGCCAATCTACTGCATTTGTAACCATGCAACTCTGTTGGGCTGCTAATGCATGCTCACTCTATCTCGTGCAACGAGAACAAGCTCCGAGTGTGCAAGAGCTGAGTGGCCAGCGACCTATTGCTTAAGCATGGATAACCAAACATCAGGGGAGATTCCTTGCTCCAAAGCTACAAGTGCTTGCGTAACCACCACTTTGTCTCTATTAGATTGAGCCCTGAGCCTACAGACCAGCCATAGAACCAGCACCAGCCCACAGCCGAGTACAGTCCCAAACAATCCAACCCCCGCCCATTCTTTGAAGAGGGAAAAGGTCGAGGAAATCCAGGACGTAAACCCTCCATCAGTGATAAGTCCAGGCGTGTGGAATTCACTTGAATAATGGCCGTTCTTAGATCTCTCAAGGTCTGCTCAAATTCCACAATCCAGTTCTGCAAAATAAATTGAGAGAGGCTCCTCAACAAATTAGCTGCCTTGGTAAAATTCTCATACTGAATAGAGGTCACATACAATTCAGGATATTTTTGCTCACACCCAAACTGGGCCATCTGCCACAAAATATCTAGTTGCTCCTGGACCAAATCAATTCGTTGGTTTACCGCCTTGGATTTGTGTGTTAGCTGAACTTTGATGGTCCAAGGCTATAGACACAGAGGCAGATAAATCATTAACCGTCTATGCTGTCCAAATAGAAGAGGACAATGCCATGGCTGAGGCTGTAACCGAGCCGGCTACTGCTGCGGTGGCAACAATGGCCACGATAATGGTTGAAATGCCAAAAATCTCTCCTGGCTCTAAATAATGTAAGGCTTCCAGCCATCTCCAGAGGGACAGGTACAGAGCGGGGCATACGGGTAACTATGGCCAAGGGATATTTCTGAGCGTCCCAGTACAAGGCATAAAAGCAATTTTCCAAGCTACAATCCAAGCTCCAATTAACTGCTAATATTAAACTATTACTAACTATCCAAATAAAGGGGGGGCAAACACACACGGGGGAAGGGGAATAATCCCTTGAATCAAAAGGTGTATACTTAGCTTGATCCATACTCTAGTTAAATGACTCTGAATTTTGACCTCCCTGCAGAGCCTTTCCCAGGGTTCCTGTGTAATCATATTCTAATTGTCCCTTTTCTCCCCTTCCTCCTCCTATCATTACCATGGGTGTAAAATCCGCACAACTCCCCTTAATCCCGCACAAAAGCCAATGATCAAAGGGATTTGAATTAATAGTCTCAAGGGTCTGATTAAGGAAGTGTGTACCTAAAGTAGGTGAAAAGGTAGATACATTTGAAAGAGCCCACCTTACATCCCTAGATTGACATCCAGTCCATGGCAGGGCTAGATTATTTGTCTGTGTCCCTTTACAAAAGGGGGCCATCTTAGGTTGGGATGACATAGGGCCAGAACTATCTTTTAATATAGTTGGCCACCATCCATACAGGACTGAGGCATTAGCTATAATTTTTCCCCCATAGCCTGATTGGGCCTCTTCATGTCAGGCAGCAGATTGATTCTTCAATATCAAACAATCATCTTTCAATTCCTCGAGATTTTGGCTTAAATCATTATATAAAGCAAAGCAAAGGCTTGCCCTTAGGGGTATAGATCTATTCTCCTTTACTTGTGCAATTTGGGCATCCTTGGGTAAATATGCAAGTCCTAAATCTTTATTGGTGGAAAAGAACCTGAGAAAGACCTGTGCAACATACATCACCGGCATCAGCAGTGGGAAGGTTGACATGATTCCCCAGCTATATTCCCCCATTGTGAGTGTCATCAGGTGTAACATCATGACAAGGTGATTCCACATTTTAGTCAGGTAATTCCTCAATTTTCCTAGTGAGCCTTTCAGGTACCCAAAATGGGTTATCTTTGTCCTGTGGAAAAACACAAACAGCTCCCCTGGATCTTATAAGAATAGGATCCAGTCCTTTCCAAGTGTTACTCAGAACATCTTTCCATTTCACCATTTCTTTCGGCCTGTCCTGCTCTGAACAATGTCTTTCTGCCACGGTACGGCCTTTGTCATCCAAATTCAAAAAATTCAGGGTAAAGAGAGCCATGGAAATGGCCACTCGTGGTATAGAAGGGAGAGCCTCCTCAATACCCCCTTTTTGTTTTATTAAGTAAGATTTAAGTGTGCGATGGGCATGTTCAACAACTTCTTGACCCTGAGGGTTATAAGGGAGGCTGTCAGATGAATCACGCCCATCTGACAGCAGAATTGCTGAAACTTTTGTGAAGTATAAGCAGGTCCATTGTCAGTTTTTAGTATCTTGGGCATTCCCCAAGCACTCCATGCTTCAAGGCAATGTTGTACAACATGAGAGGCCTTTTCCCCTGTTAGTGGTATGGCAAAAATAATACCTGAACAGGTGTCAATAGAGACATGCAGGTATCGAAGTTTACCAAATGAGGAGACATGAGTAACGTCCATTTGCCAAATTTGTAGTGGTCTTATTCCCCGTGGATTGATTGCCACATGGGGGGCAGGTAAAAATTCACAACAATTTTTACATTGGGTAACAATATCCCTAGCTTCCTTTCTAGTAATGGAAAACCAACGATGGAGAGTTTCCGCTGTCACATGGAAGCATTGATGAAAATTTTTTGCAAGGGTCAATTGAGGGGACAACACTACTGCTATTAGTCTGGTAGCCTTGTCTGCTAGATCATTGCCTTGGGACATTGGCCCAGGCAGGCCAGAATGCTCCCTAATATGAGTTATATACATAGGATTTTTCCTGGCTTGTAAATTGTGTTGTACTTGACAAAATATTGAAGCAATTTTTCCGGATTGCTTAATAACTCCCACAGCCTCTAGCAGACTGACTGCGTTAACCACATAATGAGAATCTGAAATAATATTCAAGGGCTCAGAGAAACTTTTCAAAACATCCAGGACTACTAAGAATTCCACCACTTGAGGTGAATTTTGTCCATAATCTTTTGACACAACCTTGTCATTAACCATGTATGCACCAATTCCGGTTTTTGAGCCATCTGTATACACAACCAATCCATTCTTGAGTGGTAATTTAGCTGTAATCTGTGGAAACACCACGGCCTGATTTAAGGCAAATTGTAAAATGGGGTGTTTTGGATAATGATTGTCAATTTGTCCTGAAAAGGAAGTGACCAATATGGCCCGTTAATTGGAAGTGGCCGCCAATGTTTGTACTTGTGCTGCAGTATGAGGTACAGTCAGAACTCTAGGTTCTCGTCCAAAATGGGCAATGGCAGACTTTAGCCCTCTCATGGCTAATTGTGCAATAGCATCAGGGTACCAATCTATACTCTTAGTGGGAGAAACTTTGGGATAGATACATAGCAGTGGCCCATCTTGCCATAATACAGCAGTTGGCAATTGAAGCGTTTTGAAAACACATAAAGCAAAATCTTGCTTCTCATCTATACGTTGTAATTGTGCATTCTGTAAGGCTGCCTCTACCTTATGTAGGACTTGACTTGCCATAGGTGTAAGGCTCCGGGGAGAGGTAATATGAGAATCCCCCTCTAAAATGTCAAACAAAGGTTTTAACTCTATGGTGGGGATCTTCAAAAAAGGTCAGAGCCAATTAATATCTCCCAATAATTTTTGAAAATCATTCAAGGTGTGAAGGTTATCCCTCCTTATTTCTACCTTTTGTGAGACAATCTTTGTAGGGAACACTATAGATCCCAAAAATTGTCCGGTCCCTGTGATTTGAACCTTCTCTGTAGCAATATGTAGTCCCCATTGCTGCAAAGTATTCTGCAAGAGGGAATAGGCCTTTTGAAGCATTATTAAATCTTTATAACATAATAAAATATCATCCATGTAATGAAGTATAATTAGCAGCAGATACTGTTTTCTTAAGGGCAAGAGCGCCTCTTGAACATAAAGTTGACATATGGTAGGGATATTGCTCATTCCCTGGGGTAACACCTTCCATTGATAACGCCGATCAGGTTCCCCATGATTTAAGGAGGGGACAGTGAAGGCAAATCTAGGTCTATCTTTGGGAAATAACGGTATGGAAAAGAAGCAATCCTTAATATCCACAATAATTAAATTCCAATCTTTGGGTAGGGCAGACAAAATGGGAAGGCCCCTTTGAATAGGGCCAAACATATTCATTTGATCATT